>OX418224.1:41060659-41203736 GCA_948455865.1 Conomelus anceps | reverse complement strand
TACCTCATATTAGAAGAACATTGATTCTTTCTTGCGTGAGTCAATTAGTTTATCATTAATTTTTATTATTCGTTCTATATTTTTCCATTTTTTTTTTCATAATATCCTAAAAATTCATATGGCTATCTGCCTGTATTAATTTTTTTAGTTTTAGCTGCGAGTTTGTTACTGCTAGGAAGACAATAAATTAAGCATAAATAATTATTAGAATGAACTAAAAGTGGGTTCAACATTTACTTATTCGTGTAATAGTTTTCAATTCTCTTGCAAATTTTATTTCAATAATTATCTATGTTCAAATATCAAGTGAAAAAGTAATATGGAACTACAATATAAAAAAAAGACAATACAAATTGTCTGCCTTATTATATATTGTTAAAACAAAACAAATACCCTGAACCTGTTGTTCTACAGTACTTTATTTGATGTCGAGTTTTGACATGTTTCAAATGGAATAATTAATTCACTGAAGTGGGAATTCTGCAGTGAGTTGAGATCCCTCTACTATCGAAACCTCTTCCTAATTCTGAAGTGTCATTGAAATGGAAATTTTATACATTGAATACAGTACTCTACTATCTAGGTAATTTAATATCAAATGCTAGATGGGATTTCTGATATGTAACTAATGTCATCAAAGTTTATCTGCTAGTGGTGAGAGTGGACTATCAAGCATAGAGATTCAGACTTTGGTGGGCTTAGCATTCTGTAAAATCTGTATAAATCTGTAAACTCAGTGAGGAAAGCAATCACAAACTCCCAGTTTGTGTAGTACGCCCTTTGGACAAAACATGACGTTCAGGTCTTGAGTGTCAGCTGCAGTCGAAATCGGCTATTGTACTAAATGCATAAATAATATGTAATTCATTATCATTTGATATTTTATATTTTAAAATCTCACAAAAATATAATATTGGAATATGCTTGACTACAAAAGCCACCAAACTGTTGTAAACAACCAAACACCGCGTGAATGTAACAATTTTCATTTCTGATAATGCCCACAAGAGTCCGAGACTTGTGCGTGGGTAATGAGGTGAATGATTACACATAGATGTCAGACGAAGGGGCGGGATTCAAATTTCTTACTTGTAATTCTTTCGAATTTTTGCTTCTTTTTGAATTTTTTTTAACTTCAGCATTTTCTCACAGCGATACAATTATCACTTGGTTTCTTCTCACCTCATTTACTTTGTCGCTGACCTCACTCACTTTCTAGTTCATTTCACTCAAATTCTTACTACACACTATCCGCTCGATTATGGGACCGATGGATAGAGACGATAACCCTCGCTCTATTGCCCAACAGTTGCTCCCTGATTTGTACTTGCGGCGTGTGTACGACTACAGGGAGATCTCTGGCCCCCCTCTTCATTTATCCCCCCACGTCAATGAACCCCCTTCATCTTCCCTTCGCCCATGTATCTTCTTATCCTAGTTTCTCCTCCTCCTTTCATTAATGTACCCCCTTTATCTCTTCTTTGCCCATGTATCCTTATCCTAGTTCCTCCCCCCCTGTAACTAAAGTACCTCCTTTATCATAGGACCCCCTTGCCTTCCAGTCCCAGACTGGCACCTCGCAAATAACTTCTCTATACATCCTGTACAACCCCGTGGCACCGATTTTCATCCCCTTAATACGTTCGCAGGCCTGTTTATTATTGTGTATATGCGGCAAACAAGGGCGCCTATACGAAGCCGCTACGAGGGCACAGGATGTGCCCCCCTTGAGTCCCCATTATTCCCCTCCCCCTCCCAATATCTACGACCCCTTTCGTGGTTCTGATTGGCAATCACGTCGAAGCATAAACTTCTGTGAGATAGACTGCATCTCTTGTGTTCTCCCTCTTTATCTATGCATCACTCCACGTCTCACCTTTTCATCAGATACTAATACTGAGTGATCGACAGACTCAGCTTGGTGAAAGGTTAGACTAGATCTCGGGCCAGTAGAGAGCATTCACGCACGAGTGATGCACAGATTGAAAAAAGGGAGAGCATCGAAGAGACAGTAGACAGGGACAAACACAGGAAGAAGGAGTGAATGTGTGTTTATGTGAGGAATAAAGAGAAAGAGCATGAGAAAGATAGAGTGCGAGTGAGATTGAGAGTGGAAGAAAGTGAGAGAATGAGTGTGTGAGAGGCCACGAAGAGTGAGAGGTATTGGGAAAGAGACAGAGCATGAGTAAAGAGAAAAGAGTGTGAGTGAGAGAGTGTGTGAGTGAGGAAGAGTGAGAATGAAATAATGAGGAGAGAGAAAGATCGATGAGTGAGAATGATAGTGTGAGTTATTCTGATAAGGGATAGAGTATGATGCATGGGAGTAAGTGAAAGAGTAGATGAGAAAGAGACAGTCCAAGTGAGAGGAAGTGATAGTCTGATTTAGGGTTGGTGAAGAAAAATATGAAATTGTACTATATAGCAGCAGCGTCCAGGTTTGAAGCTATCCCATCACCCCTGTGCCCTAATCGAGTAGCTCTTCAATTTGCATGTGTATTAGGAGTCGTCAATTGGCCGTCTATCGTTCTCATTTACATGTCGATATTATTTTCTGCTGCAAGCCGAGTTGTGAAACTAACACACTCTCATTTGTATACACACGCACAGACACAAACTTGTGTTATAATCTGTGTTTGTAAACGATATTCGATCGTGGCTCATAATCGTTGAGTGCAACCAGTAAACTTGTAGGTTCATGAAAAATTATGGTTCGATTTGCTAGCCGTTACTGGATTCACTATGTTTATTAAAATCTCTTTAATCTTCTGCAGTTAATATTATTGAGGTTTTGCTCTTTAAAAAATATTACCGATACATTATATCGTTACTAGTATGAGATATTATGTGAAGTTACATCAAAGTGGGATAAAATTCTAAATATCTAGTTATGAAGTTTCAAGTTAGAATATCTTATCTATTTGAAAGCAATATTGGCGGCTCTGGTAGCGCAGTTGGTTGGAGCGCTTGACTGAGATAAGATAAGGCTCTAGCTGGCTTCGTTTCCTTCAGCCTTGGGTTCGAATCTCATTCAGCCACGTATGTTTCTCATCGATCACCCATACACCTCATCATCCACGCACAAATCTACAGACTCATGTGGGCATCATCCGCAATAAAAATTTAAAAAAAGTTATTTTAAATGCGTTTACTTTAAAATGAAATAGGCGTTACTTCAAAATGAGCTACAAAGAATTTCTTAATTTTATCAGGGTGCTGTTTTCCATTAGTGTATCTCTCTTTAAGGGATGGGGTTTCATCCATTTTTCCCCTCCTGAATAATTCAAAAGAAACTATTAAATCATTTATTTATAATAGTCTATTATAAACAATAGAAGTCACAACGAGAAGCTTAGAGAAATGAGAATAATAAATTAATCATGTACTTCCTAATTTTTTTCCTATTTCACCTTCAAATTTTTATTTCTTACTCAATGTTTTTTATTAATTTTTAATCGAACATGTTTGATTCCTATCTTCTATCCTTGTTGGGTCTTCGTATATAACATCAATCTTCCATCACTGTCTTGATACTGGTGCTATTAATCTAGTAACATTCAACGTCTTATAGACTACTACAATTCCATTAAAAACTCCACATTACGTCAATTACTTCTCATACATCTTATAGACTACTACAATTTCATAAGAAACACCATACACATACCAGTATAATTTTTAAACAAATGTTAAAATTACTTCAATTACTTCTGATCCAATAAAACTAAAGCAGGCAACCAACTGGTAGGTAGAACCCTTTCAGGATGCTTTTGAACTTCCGACAATAATATTTCATTTGGTAATAGAGCTGACACAAAAATGAGGTTAGAACCACAAATTTGAAATCACACAACGCGAAACCGTTCTCGCCTGGCAATGTGTAACCGAATGAGCCACACATACGAATAAGAACACTCACACTTATACAGAATAAATACATCTACATATAAACATGTGGTGATGACCACTGTAGTTGGCCGTTGTGGTCCGGCTTCAATGTTGTCCACAAACGATAGCGGCCCTGTAAAACCCAACCGCACTGGTGTACGCCCACGCACGCACAAGCTCGCACCCGCACGCACACATTCCGCGGCGGCACAAAACGGTGATGAGCGCTAATTTAGCGGCCGCAAACTGTGTGACTGATTATCGTCTGCAACTGTCCAGAGTCCAGATTCGAGGCAAATACCACACAAAACATCACTGGAATCAGTCGGCTGTCAAACTTCACTCAGCTTTGTTTTTGTTCATTTGCAATATCAATTTGTGGCGCTGGCTGCAGTTAAAATTAAGAAAGCATCAGGGATAGTTTCGGCGCTGCACTAATGCACATATTAATTTGCTTAGATGGTATTTACTTGAAGTTTGTTGATTTATTTGATACTTTCAATTCAATTCAATTTTATTTATTATCAACAATACATAATAGAACATTCATATATTCAAACACAAATTACACCACTTCTTATCATAATAATGAATATCTACATAAAACATCATAAATGAAATAATTGTTGCATTCCTCTTTAGCAAAGCTTGTGCTGAGGGATGGTTCATCTCTAAGATGCCAATATCATATAAGACATTGAAGTAAAAAATAACATGTATACTACATGAAATCTGAAAACACATGTCTGTTCTGCTTATTATACAAATGTTTGCTTACCAATATAATTGGTTTAAAAGATACAATTGAATATTTAAAGCAAAATAATAATAAGTTTGATATCTAAAAAACACGTCTAGTTTTCTATTATTATTTTAAATGAATGAATCTTCATTACAATACAAAATTGTAAAATTATAAAATTTAACACATAATATTATAGGAATTTATTACAGTATGCACTTTTCCATTACCTGCCTGCACTATAAATCTTGCTATTTATAATTAAAAAGTGTGTCCACTTTGAACTAATCTCTTTGGTAAAACAGTCGAAGGCACTGTCTAAATGATTTGTAAGTGGACAAATAATATTTTGTAATGGACTTGAAGTTAGCATTTATCTGATCATTTAAAGTTCGAGAATTAAATTCCCATCAAATAGATTTCAGCTAGAGGAGTTAAATTGTACTTAATTTACTGATAACTTACTTTTGAAATTGATAAATAATATGACGGAAATAAATGAGTGGGAGATAAGAGGTTTGATGCATGACTTATTTTTCAAGAAAATTAAGTAGGTGCTTGATGGTGTGGAAGGAAGTAGGAGGTTTGAGAAAATATTTGCACTATTCTGATATTCTGATGATTCAAATGGAAGACATCAATATTTTCTTGGTGTTTGTTGTTAGGAAGATAAGGATGAGAGGCAGGTTCCAAGTAGATTGATGGTTAATTTCCATAAAGAACTCTTTATTACCATGCCGTATGGAGAAAAGTTGTTAAGGAAGATTTCATTCTTCTCGCTTCGGTTCCGTTTCTATGTTTAAATGGAATTTTCCTAAAAATTAAAAATATTAAAAAACCTTGAACAGTGTAAAGGACCAACATAGGTATTGATTACCAGATTTTTACCCACACAAGCCCTTCTATATTATTTTTACCGAATTAGAACCGGGTTAAATATGGCGAAAACTATAATTTTCTCAACAATTTTCTCTAAAAATAATAAAAAAATGTCAAGACTTAACCGGGAATTGATTCAGGAATCAACGGGGATATAGTTGTTATGCAAAACATAGTGTTCACTAGCCGTAATCTTAAAACTATTCATGATCTTTCTGTGCTATTTTCATCATTAGTATATCCGTTCCTCTCATAATATCCATCTAGGCAATGAGTCCAAATAATGAACTTCCTTTGAAAAAGTCAATGTGTTCCAGGATAGGGAGGCCTCGAAATAGATTTATTTAAAACGAGTTGCAAAGATCCAGTTTACTTCTTAGATTTCTTGTTTCATAACGATCTGCGTTGTTGATATTAACTTTTTGTTGTAAATTTAACGACTTTCAGTTTTATATTGTGAATATATAATAAATGTACTCAAATTCGGCCGAACGTTTTCGAGGTCATCCGGATGAGATTCAATACCTCGAAAACGTTCGACCGAATGTGAGTACATTTATTCACAATATAAAACTGACTGCAAGTCGTTGAATTAACAACAAAAGTTTATATTTTCTTTGTAGTGGCGAAGTTGATAGTGTGGAAGGTATCCATGATGAATAATAAGACGAAATTGTCACAACCACATTTATTAAAATTTTGAGAAACTAGTTTCGATGGTTGTACTATTATCAATCTCAATCAAACTGGTAGTTTCTACAATATTTAGTTAAAATAACTAGTTTCTCAAAATTTTAATAAATGTGGTTGTGACAATTTCGTCTTATTATTAAAAAAAAAAGTTAACATCCAGTTCACTTCTTTAGCACACCAATAGATGTGCAATAATGGTTCAAAATTATAAAAATGCATAAAAAGACATAGTTTAAATTGATTGATAGTTTAAATTGATTGCATAGATTTAAAAGTTTAAATTGAAAAGTTGGTATTATTTTAATCGAGTGTGCTAGTATAAATAGATGATGTGTTTCGCATTTTAGAAACTTTTGATTGTGTTCAAGATTAAACCCGCAAATTGAGTGAACGAATTTCTGTGTAAAGCACAAGACTGCCGAGTGACTGCACGATAGAAGGGAAACTTGTAAAAGGCAGACCAACAGTTCGGCTTTAAACGTTAAAGGGGATGTGCTGAGAGACGAAAAAGGAAAGGGTTCTGTGTGCTGGTGAGGGGGAGAGCGCAGCTTAAACACAACAAGCAGTCAAGGCGAGAGGGATGATTTGGGGTGGTGGTGTGGGGCGAAGGGATGATATGGGTACACGAATGACTATGATGGTACGGGTGAAGGGGTGGAAAATGACACGAGGGACAGTGGCACAGAAAGGAAAACACCTCAATGGGGAAGGAAAAGGGAAAGGGGAGAATGGAAAGCCGACTACTTGAGTACTAGTCTTTGGCCGAATGTCTCTTTCCCGCATTGAGAGGGGGAAGGGAAACTCCTTTTTCCAACCCTCCCAGAAACCAAGAAAAGCTGTCTCAATCCAAGCCGCTTTGAGCTTTACCCGTCTTCTTCTATTCCCCTCATCTTTCCAAAAACGTTGATGTGGATCGCCCTAACCTTACCCAATCTTTTTTAGGTAGGTCTTTTCATGTTTTAGACTTTCCCGGTTATTTATCACACACCTGTTTATGCAGATCACATGTTACATCAATAAAAACAGGGCCGAGATAAGGATGTAGCGTGTATTTTGATTAGAGACTTTTTTTTACATGTGAGAATATATAAACGCCAAAGTGTTGAAAGCTCTGTTCACGTAAATTCCATGTTGAGAGAATAATCATAGCTTATTGGTATGGGTAGCTTATGATAATACGTTCCAATATTGTCCCAGTCTGGTCTAATTCCACAATGAGGTCCAATTCGAAGTATCCGATTACCAAGTTTCCAATATTGATAAACTGACATCAATATTGTTGAATTTGATTGTAATATGATGTCTTAATAAAATATCCCTCAAATAGCTTACAGCTAGAGGGATACTATTGCATTAAAAAAAAATTCTGCTACTATAACAACAATAATTATAGTAAGAACAATGCTATTAACTTTTTGTTGTAAATTCAACGACTTGCAGTCATTTTTATATTGTGAATTGATAAATGTACTCACATTCAGCCGAACGTATTCGAGGTATTGAATCTCATCTTCAAGGCCTTCAAGGCAAAACTGACTACAAGTCGTTAAATTTATAACAAAAAGTTAATACAGTATTAACAACGCAGATCGTTACGGAACAAGAAATTCAAGATATCAAGTATGTTCTCTGTAAGAAGTAAAATATTCATTATTAGTAGTCGAAAAGTGGTTTTGATCTTATCGAAAACCGAAAAGCATTATATTCTTAAATGCCTATATTTTTCGACTTTACGAGGAAGATATTCACTTTACACTTGAATATTGATATTACACTTGATATTAATACACTTGATATTACACTTCATAGTCCTTAGCTCAGTATGTTTCTTTGCTGTTAACTGATAATATCAATATATTCTTCATAAAATTCTTGAAAACATTTGAACTTGCTAACTTTTCGATAGCAAAAGTAAAGTGCTATATTTAATTCATCAACTCCAAGAATATTTTTCTTACACGAGTTAATTTAAATCAACTAAGAAAATAACAAAAAATATGTTTTGTTATAAAACAACCAGTACAATTATTTTTTCCTTATTTTTAATCCGTTTGTTTAGTTTATCAGTCAAGTTGTACATTATTATTTCATAAATGTGCGTTCATGGTGTCAGGTTTTAAAATGGAGGCTAGAATGGAATCGATTCTAAAACCGGTACTTTCGTGTCTTTCTCAGTTGACCTTTACTGCATTTCAGTGAGCTTCTATTTTTTAATTTTAAATTGATTCAATTCTAGCCCAACTGTGCATTGTTCTTCTTTGTTGCCTTCTAGATGTTCACGGTTTTTGGTTCTTGTTACTCCTCCCACCAGGGGGCGTGACTTATGGCCTTCAGCCAATCACAACTTTCAATGAAGGTCAGCCTCTTTTTCGCTTAGCCAATAGTATCATTCCATATTTAGTACATATTAAGCTACTCTGTTCTTTAGTTTTAGTTTGTTTGAGATTGATAATGGTATAACAACCGAAACTAGTATCTCAATATTTTTAATAAATGTGGTTGTGACAATTTCGTCTTATTCTTCAGCAACGGATGATGTGGAGTATAAAGCACAACTAACAACATATCCCCAATCTTTATGTTGATCATTCTCAATATTTATTCATTCATTTAACTAAAATGTGAATACAACAGGCTTTTGCCTAAAACTGCTTTTCACAAAATTTTAAAGTAGAATCAAAATCTTAGGTTAGGTCGCTGTTTCACTTGAAATTTCATCTTGAAGCACAATAATTATTCACAATCACAAGTCTTTTGCAGATAAAGAATATTATTTTTTATCACAGTCCGAAAAAATATGATATAATTTGGAATTTTGACATTTTTAAGCCAAAAATCTTCTCTAGTTACTCATTACCATAGTTACGATATTGAAGTCGTATATTTTGAGTATTCACTACTAAAAAGGTTTTCTTATTGATTGAATCATAGAATCGTCGAATTGTAAGTTGATATTGAAGTAAAAGAGACAGATCACAATGTTGGGTCCCTTTGCTATGTGTCTGGCAATATAGATGCGATGTTTATGAGCGTGTGTAGTGGATGTAGAATGCCCCTGGCTGAGAAGTGGTAGCACGTACATTAGTTATGGCAGGAGGTGTCGGCTGAGTCATGAGCCTTTGGATAGAGGCGCGTGCGACTCAGATAAGGTGACGTCTAGACGGAGAGGAGCTGTTGAGGGGGGGGGAATCGAAGGGGTGTGAACCTGAGAGATTCTACTCTCATGGGGGGATTCCGACATTCTCTATCCTCCTATCCACCAGTATAACAATGCTATCAGGGGCAAAAGGTGTTGCTGGTCCATTTCAACACACTGTCTCACTGGACAGTATGTTGGGAACACAGAGCTCGTTAAAATCAATGTGCATAACATTCAGAATTCTCAACAGATATTGTTCAGGTTCCACTATTATAAGTGTTTACTATTAAGACGGTTTTTGTGTCTTTATGTGACACATTTTGCTTTTGTAGAATTTATGTATTGCTTTAATTAACTTGTTCCACAAATGAACTGTTCGATCCTTCGATATGTTATGCCATCTCAACAAGGTTTTTCTCACGATACCTTTATGAGTCTGTCACTTGTGCGTGGATAATGAGGTGAATGATGACACAAATGTACCAGGCTGAACGGAAATCGGCCTATATAGCAAAGTGGGAACAGAAGAAATATTAAAAATTGAAAATGATACTATCAGAGATAATGATCCATGCTAATTTTGAGAATCTAAAATCAGAATACACGGTCTACTACAATTATTATGAAAATTTATGAAACTCCATAAATAATATACTAATAATATTGAAAGTCATTATTTATGATGTGATATGAGATCAGATTATATTCCTATCATCATATCTTTAATCACTCTATAAGCACTTTTTGAAATCACGAAACACTGCATAGTTTACGATGTTTTTTTTTGAGGATGTAGCCCACATAGGTCTTAGACCTGTGCGTGGGTAATGAATTGGATGATGGTGATTGATGAGTTGGACCTACAGTTTTAGGCGGGTTCCGAACCAACTGTGATTTGATATAAAGTTATATTTCTCCAATAATAAAAATATAATGATAATAACGTGTAACCTGGCTGGCCCAGGTCTGGTTTAAGAGTTTTCAGGTCCCACCTGCATAATTTCAAGAACTCTAGAGTTTCAACGACTCTGTTATGTATGACATGATATTGTTAGAGTTATTTTCAAGCTAGAAAACAAAATTTGATTTGAAAAACAAGAGTTTTTTTAATTGGCTACTGTCTAGTATTTCAAAAAGATAAGCTCTATCTCTTTCTCAAAGGTAGGCTTAATGTACAACTTTTTAAATATTTTAGAATTATTCCTCTGAATGAATAAAATGGTCAGCACCAGAAAAATTCGCAATTCAACGTTTGCTCACAGTTCCTGGTGCAGCCTACAAAGCCAACGGGGGCGGAATAATGAAAAATAAAAAATGGCGTCTGTAAAAAAACAACGGATTAAATATATATAAAAGTGCAAAGTTTAACAAGTCGTCTGAAACTCTGTGGCGGGAGGAAGTGGATATTCATGGGAGGTGTTATAATATTCATGAACAGAGCTGGTAGCTTAACCTCACCGTCCTTCCCTCTCATCCACTCTAACCCTTTATCAGTAGTAAGAGTCATTCTTTGCTTCTCAGATGGAATGCATACAGGCTGAATTGTGTAGTAGAGCAGTGGATTTTGTATGTGAGTGAGAAAGAGAGGAGAGAGGAAAGAGAGGTGAGAGAGAATAGTGAGAAAGAGCATGCGAGAGAGAGAGAGAAAATGAGTGAGAAAGAGTATGTGAGAGAATCAAGCAGCAGATTCGGTAGATTGAAGGGTGAGTAGTAGTTACTAACGGTACGGAAAACAACGTTTTTGAATTTTTCAATGCAAAAAATGCGAGGTTATATTTCGGAAAAAAATTAAAGTTTTAATAATTTATATAGAGAAAAGTTGAACGCAACCCCACACCACCCTAGGGGATACAGACCACGCTGCCTACGAATGCTTGCTTGCTTCTCTGCCCTCAGCTACAGCACAGCAATCCTTTTCACTCACATCACTCTTATTTGTATCTCTCTTGCGCATGCTCACAAAGATGTCTTTCCTCATATACATATTAATTCTTATACATTAAATAATTTCTCGTCCACATTAATTTTCTCGAATACACTAAATTGTTTACTTCAATTTGTTTCTTTCATCTTTGTTTCTTTCATCTTACATCTTCTCCCTATTGTCCGTGAATTGCTCTCATGGTGTCCTCATAGTTTGTGTGTGAGCTATGCCATAAATAATTGGTCATTAAGATTGAGAAAGTTACTTTCTTAGACCTAGTCGGGAGTCAAACTGTGCATGAATCGGCGGTTGACAGCAGTTTTGAAATTACATTATTATTTTTTTCTACTTCTAATTCTTTATATGGCTCTGTTTGTTCCGTGACATCAGAATTTTTCTTTCATTTTTTATTATATTATTATAATCATTCTTCTATGTTGCTTTTCCATCTCGAAATTATTTGATTTTACCAATTTATTGATGCATTTTTCAATTTGATTAAACTTCATTTCTATTCAGCGATCGATTTTTATAGAGATTGAGCCTCTTCAGGACATTTTGTTATCAGTTTTATTCTGAATATTATTTTGATAAGGTTCATGATAGTTTGAGTTTAATTTTTTTTTATTGCTGATGATGCCCACATGAGTCCGAGATTTGTGCATGGGTAATGAGGTGAATGATTACACATAAATGCCTGACGGCGAAGCGGGATTCGAACCCACGACCGCTTAAACGACATCAAGTTGAAGTTGCGACGCCCCAACCAACTGCGCTAAGCAGCCAAGTGGAAGAAGAGACTTCAAAGTTTAATCTTCTCTTTTAATCAAGAATTTAAATTCGATTACATTAAATTTTTGTTTTAATTTTTTACGATATTTTCATACATACAGACATTTTTATAAAGATCGATCCTTTTAGGACATTTCCTCGAGATTATACTTATTGTGAATTCTCATAACGTTTCAACCCGATAAAACTGAAACCAAATGATACATTGAATTTAATACCAAACCAAGAACAATAGTTTTATGAGTGGCGATTAAAAAAAGTTCAGAAATGGCAGTTATCGAAGATTGGTCCACTTGACTTTGTAGGCAAGGAGGAAAGTATGGCGAATTCCAGGAACTGGTAAGAGGGAGTTCGGCCATATTGCTCGCAATTTATCAAACACAAGCCATTGAGTTCACAAGTTATTGCCTATTATACGGCTCCAAATATCTTTTATGGTACAACTTATATCTATTTGCTAATATTCCACGGTCGTTCTACTTCCTTCCCACTACTTCCGCCTCCTATCCTTTCCCCTTGAGCTTCTCTTCTGCACAGACGTATATATAGATATATAGATGCCAGGGGAATAGCGCATGACTACTCGTAAGACTGGATGACTGAGAATATTGAAATTCTTATTTTATAGTTTACCGATAACGATGCAACAAGTTGAAAATATTATAGGAGTTTATCGGATTTAGGAACATTCCAAGCAGGACTTGTATAAATCGGATATCATTGTTATTATTAAAATATTTTAAAGCATGAACAAAATATTGTTAATAATTATTGGTCAACTACCATCAACTCAAATCGTCTTATCCTATAACAATATAAATTGGGATATTTTTCATTATATGAAGTAGTATAATATCAATTCAAATATAATATAATATTAATATTATAATATAATATAATATTAATATTATATAAATATTAATATAAATATAATATTAATTCAAATATATTTCCGTATTCAATATGCTTACAATAGTATTCAATATGTAATGCCAATTCAAATATAATATAATACTAATCCAAATATCTTTCATTATTCAATATGTTTATACTGTAGTTAAGTGTATAGCTAAGTGTAGTTATAGCTGTAGCTAAGTAGTTATACTGTAGAAAGATTCCATTCTCATCCATAAAGGTGTTGTGTAATAATTGCAAGTGCAATTGATATTTTTAAATACTTAATACCACTCACTTTCTACTTCTTAAATTTATTAGTTGCTATTTTCTTTCTCATTCCAGCACCCAATTGATAGTTTGGAATAAAATATTGATCCAGTCCAACTCATATAATTTTATTGATTGAATAATATACAGTGAATGAAACAAGATAAAAAGCACTATTCATCTTAAAGTAAGTTGGCTGGCTTATCTCAGTGAAATTTAATATCATGAGTAGCCTATGTAATAATTTTCAATAAGCTTAATCTGTTCATAAATTTTAGAAATTGTATAATGGCTGCTCAGCTGAACGGGATAGGTTCAATAAAGCCAATGTACTTTACTACGGGAACATTATTTATATAATTAAAATAAACAAGTTAATCAGAAATTGATCAGAAGACGAATTAGACATTGAAATTTACAACAGTCTCAGTGCCTTCTCTTGCAACGTTATTCCACTTCTTATCTAAATAAACATCCATTAAAAATTCGCTTCAATTTAATCGGTAGTCTTTCTGTGGGTTTTTAATTACTACGATAAATTACTCTTTATGAGAAGGTCGTTCAATTATTGCTTCAAGAGCTATGGCCTAAAGAAATAAGATGCTTATTGCTCGTCTATATTGCCGCGTCTCTCTAAAGACTCTCCCCCAATAACGAGATCGAAGATTACAAGTTTATTATTTATTTGATCATGTTTCTCTGAAATTGTTTGGAGAGCTCAGTGCGCTGTACGGAGATCCATCGCACTGAAGCTTTAATCCTGTCCTCTCAGTCTAGCCCCAGTTGTAAGATTAGAAGAGGTACACCGTTGTAATTACAAATAGTTTTTATATTATTGAAAGTTGATTTATACTAAATTCATTTCCATTAGACAATGATTTTCAATCAAGTAAGAAAAACAACCTAAGCATCGTTTGATGGAACCTTGTGAATCTTACCATTTTTCCCCTCAAGAATTTGCATTACCCATTAAGATACTCATACAATCAGAAAAAGTTTCATCCTGAAACTAAACCATCATATAACATAATTCATAATTCATTTATTTGCAGCCAATATACAATTAGTAATGCAGGCTAAGTCATATTTCAATATTCACTAATAGCAACAATTATTTTAAATATTTCTTGATAACATCAATAAAAAACATTAATAAAAACAAAGTCAACTTATAGTCTGTGTAAACCAACAAGTAAAACATACAGGTAAAACCGTGGAATTTTACGACTGAATCAGGATTAATACATTGAAGAGAAACTTTCAAACACTCTGTACATTCTCAAGAAAGGATAAGAGACGGAAGACTCAACAAACCATACATGGAAGTTGCATAAGTATGGGTTATTTCCTGTCATATTATGTATTTTTCTCTGTTCTATTCCCTACTTTTTGTTACCTTGTGTATAATCGAGCCACATCTCTACCTCCTGCATTATTTTATTGAAAGAAGAAACGAAAAACTATCATGTTTGTATTTTAGTGTGATTTATATAAAAAACATCAACTGAAAATAAAATATACACTATGTTGAGTAGTAATTAAATAATACTATTATTCAATGAATAATAATTTAACATTATTAATTATGATTCAAGTAAATATTTTACAGCTAATTACTAATGCTCAATTATTAATAATAATACTTGAATATCTAAGTTTTAGTGTTATTGAATGTCAGTAATTTCCTGAACAGTATATTAGAAGGAATAATTTGAAAGATGGGTGGAATTTTCAGCGAAGCCTATTTGAAGAGTCCTTGGACATAACCTACTTCGTTCTACACAATCGACCGATCCTCTACTCCGCAATCCAAAAAACCCCTCTTCAACCGCCATCACTTTTCCTCCCTACTACTCATTATCTTACTAACCCCTTACTCATTTACCCCCATATTTTCCACCTCTCCCACCCCGCAAATCCCCCACCAAACAGGCTTCACAAGAGCACTTCAAACGCCTTCAATTTTTCCCCAACCCGTCCTTCAGACCCATACAACTCCCTCAGCTAATACGAGGAGAGACGAAAAGAGCGAGCTCTATTATTCTCCTCTTATTTAATGTAAAGATTAAAAGTTAAATTATAACAGAAAAAAGGACCGAGCTAAGCCGGTGGAGGAGACCGCTAGTAGGCGACGGTAGTGAAGTCATTGGGAGGGAAAGAGAAAAAAATAGAAAAGAAGGGTACCAATTTTTTCGCCACTGCTTTACTTACACAATGCTCTTTCTTTGTGCTGGTCCGATATGGTGTTAGAGCCCAGAAACTGTGGCTCTTCAAGCCTCCTGACAGAATATTATTACTGGTACTGCCTCGTTTCCTCACTCACACACTTTCTCTTCCTCACTCACTCTCACTCTCTCTCTTTCTGCCTCCAATGCCACCCAAAGGACTTTGTGAGGAACAATGGCGTTCAATAATACCGTAATAATCCTTGCGATTATGGTGAACAGCAAACGTGGTGCACTATAGAGTAGAAGCTGGTGCATGTGTATGTGCGTGCGTGTGTATGCTTAGCAGATTAAAACGACTAATTCAGGCCTGGCTGACGATATTGTTGATGTTGGTGAAGACGCTGAATGGGTTGGCCTAAGGACGCCAAAGACAACTTGTATCGTCGTAATCACGATTAGAACAGCCCCTGGTCCATGTTGAACATAACCAGGATGTGGTCATCTATGATTTTAGCTATTTGGAATTTAAGATTCGAAGGAAACATTTGTATTAAGTTGTATTAGTTGAGTGTCGATTACACTGGGAGATTTTACTACCTAGTAAAGCCAGCGAGTCGCAACACTGCAAGCTCATACAGTGTCAAGATTCAGGAGTCATGCCTTTCTAATGAATGGTGGGGGAGATGAGTCGGCTTGTATGGTGTAATTCGCTGGCTAGTTAGCTAGTAAACTCGCCAAGTGTATTCTTAGCTACACATATGTATCAGTTACAAATAAAAATAAAAAAATGGGCGTTGAGATGTGTGAAACTTATCAGATCTATAACTATACTATAACTGCAATTGGGGTTCTAATTCATACTTTATACGCTTTATTATATTTTACACTTTGCTCAAATAGTTATATTTTGTATTTGCTTTATATTTCACCGTTATAATCCTCATTAATTTTTGTTTTTGTAATACCAGTCTTTATTGATTGTAATTTTGCTCAAATATTTACATTTTGTATTTGCTCATCATATATCACCACTATAATATATACTTATTAATTTTTTGTTTTGTAATACCAGTCTTTATTGATTGAAAATTTGTCTATTATAACTATCAGAATACAGAACAGAAAACTCACAGGTTCTAAAAAAGTATTTCTTCATTTCTTTGTAGTTATTAGAAGTCGTTATGCTTGTTTTGCTAATGCTGCAATTATTCTATGGGCAATTATGAAAATGATTGTAAGGTCTGAAATGATAATGAGGCCTGTAGAGCTGGTTGAATTATTTCTGTGGAATATTGTATTTATAGTGTTTCAATGAATAAAAATTTTAACTTGAAAATTTAATGAGCTTTCCAATATTTTAAATACAATATTTTCCAAGTTTATATTAAGTTAATAACATGAAATTCTATTAATAAATTATCCTCTCAATTTGTGAAATAAAAAGTGCTCTCGAATGGAAAAAAAGCCCTTAATTAAAATACTCTCAAAATAAAAAAGAATTCTTGTTCTTGATGTTCAAAAATTTGTTTAAAGAAAAATCTCAAAAAATAACTGTCCCAATATTGTTTTTCAATCAACTTGTTCATTCATGCATGCATTTATTTACGTTGAAACCGACACTGAATAATTGACTCAGCAATAATGGTCGAAAGTGGGCAAAACAAAGAGGCGTTGCATATTTAAATTTAATATATAACATTTTTTTTTTCGTTGAATCGTTCACCGGCTTTTGCAAGGATATTGATATTTATTTATTTACAACCGTAGAAGGATGGGACATAACATGTCTGGTCGAACATGATGATGGCAGGGAAGGGGGAATGACATGCATGTCAAGCCATTCGTTCGAATGCCATAGGTATGGCTTTTCGAGAACACCGACAAAATATTAAAATAAGTTTTATTTATTCATTCGTTATTGTCACTCGGACAGAATAGGCTACGAAGGCTTTCGTCGAAACATCTGTATCGATGTTTATACATCGATATATCTATATGATGTCGTGTTGGACGTGTCAGCTATCTCGTATTTGACGAGTTTTGTTTCGATACGAGTTGCAACATTTCAATCGACGCTTCGCGCCAATTTTGCCACATCATTCGTTTGACATTTTTTTAGACGAGTGGTAAAAATTTTAGATTCTAATAAATTGCAGTTACGGTAATAGTTTGGTTCAAAATGGTATATTTTGAAAATTGTTCATTTAAAATAGAATAGTTTTCAGTTGTAATACTTTTTAGATGATTCCATCGCTCCATGATGTGTTAAGAAGTTATTTTTTCAATTTTGATATAGTCTAGTCCCCGTAAAACAGAAACTATTTATTTAAAAAAATAGAAGTTATCTTTTATAAAAAATAGTGCTTATTTCTAATACCATATTGATTGAAATGAAAGTGAAAGTATGTTATAAGAAAGCTGTCATTTGAAACCTGAAAACCTACTAAAACCATTAATAGAATGAATAAAGATTATAATAACCTAATCCTCAATCAAAATAAAAAATCTTGCACCTCAAGTGTTAAAATCAGTTCTCTCCATGGGGTAAAATTCTTACAGTTTAATCCTCGATCAAAATGAAACATTTTGGATCCTCAAGTATTAAAATGATTGCTCTACATGAGAGTAAAGGATGCACAGTTTTGAACACACCTTTTGTGAATTAACTTAGAATTGAACTATTTATTAGTTACAATAGGAACAAGATAGAAGTTAATTTGAAAAAAGAACCAAAAATAACAATTTTAAACATATCTGTTGCATCTTATAAGTTTTCTATGATGGAATGCGTAAAATATTTTTCATGATATTGTTGTTATGCTCAACGTTCAAATCACCAGTGCCAATGACCGAATTACACGGTAATGAGTTGATTTCTATGAAGAAACATGCATACATTCTCGCTGGGGACAATAATTAGTACGGGAGCGCCAGTTCTGTACAAATCGGAAGTAATTTGCGAAACACTCCAAAGGTCGTAAATTAATTTCCGTTGTGCAAGATTGAAAGTCGAGCGTAAAATAAGAGTAAAAAGTGATGGCGCGTGCACGTGAGCTCGCGTGCGACTGACACGCGATTGAGCCCGCCAAATTCGAAATGCATCGCCTAATCGAATAACCTACAGAGCTCACATATGGCTCCATTCCATTTGATCCGAGGCCCATATATGCCCGTGATGGACAACTGATAAGCCAACGTATTCCTATATCCTGGCACCTGATCGAATAGGATAGACAATTTTCAGCTTAATTTCAAGACTGGAATTGTAATATCCGTCGCGACCTTACTAAAACAAGCGTCGATCCCGTTTAGAAGACCTGTCGATAATAACCCTACCAACCTATTTGATGATAGATGTCATGCTCTGCAGAATTTGAAGCCGGAGATTCCACAGAATTTTTTATGTATTGAGTAATCTCTACCTAAAGAATCTAATGTGATAAATTTTGGCTTCATACCATAGAAAATTCCAAACAGTTGGTTTGGATAGATTATAGAGGCATAGATTACGTTTGTAACACAGTCTTCAATGCGTTTAGTAATCTTTATTTGAAAAAATCTAGTATGGTACATTTCGGGTTCGTAGAATGAAAGAAAATTCCAAACAATTGAGATAATAAATGAATAATTGGTGAAGAAAAGTCAGAGGTGTTTCAAGTGCGGCAAGGAAAATGTTGGAGGTGGTGGGGAAATCTTTAAGCAACCTATTACACTTCTAATATCTTTCAATTGATTTGTTATGAGAAGATTGTGGCTCATGAAATAATTATTGAGATTATTAAAAAAGTTATAAATTGAACAATATAGTGGTGATGAATATTGAGAGGTGTTAAAGGGGAAAGTTTGTTTGAATATTGCAAGTATTTGCAAAATTGATGAATATTACTGTTCTATTATGTTTAATATATTACTGTTTATTTAGAACTTGTAAATTCGTCGAAAATTGAGCAGTGGGCTTCAGACATCAGTTATTAAACTGTATACTTATAGACTCGGTTAAAGCTGGCTGATAAACTTCCAAGAACTTTATTACTCCTATTAATCTGAAAAGATTAAAGATTAAATCTTGAGAAAAATGCTTATGACCCCATTTGATCGGTCATTATTGGTAATTAAGTCTCCAAATACTTCCATAAAATTCATGTTATTAATAAGGAAGTGACTACAGTGTTATTATTGCATCATTTAATTTAGACGATCAGTTGTGTCACATCCATAGAGATAAAAGCATTAAAAGATTAATAAATGGAAAAAATAAAATTTCACATAAAAACTACCCACAAGATGGTATTGGTCTGATTGGATTATCAAATGTAAAACGACTTAGTTCAAGATAGTAACTTGTAAATTGCTTTCTTTGATAGTAGCAGGAGAGTAATTAAATTATGTGTTGATTAGTAGAATGGAAGTAGTTGTTTTATTGGTTGATCTATTAATTGTTTGTTATCGTCCATCAATAACTGAACTCCAATCAATATCGTCGTACTGCTTGTTTATCAATAAATGAACGAGGTTTTTCAATTCTGATAGTAATGATTTCTCAGTAAGTTCCATCCATAAAAATAAGTTGGCCTTTCTGATTGAATTCAATTACGTAAGTTCTATGTTAATAATTTCATTTCTATTTTGAAGGAAAATAGTATTTGTATACATATTTGATACTTTTTTCAAAAAGGCTTATAAATATTCAAAGAGCTACTTGCAATAGAACAGATTTTCTTCTTCGATATTGATTGTATGATCTATTATATTGAGTCCTACTTTATGTTGCACTATACGAGATATTGAGTTCTACTTTGTAGTTCTCGTCTATAATGGAAACGCTATATTTCTTGAAACTACTATAAAATCAGTGTAGAGTCAATAGTCTGACATTAACAGATGTGTTACAATTGACAATGGATAGATTGGAAAAATAATTAAATTTAAAGAATAACAATAGAATCAGAATTTATTAATTACGAATTAATCAAGGAGCTATTAATTATACTGAAGACTTCCGCAATGGCGGTTATTGTCAGTTACTTCAAATTAACTAATAACAATAGATTGAAATTTGACGATGTACACAATGGATTACCAAATGTGCGAATTTTATTGTGAAAATTTAGGAAAAAATGGTGATTTGTGTATGAAGTAGAAAATGAACGATAAAAAGGGAAAAGAATATAAAGTTTATTCAGTAGCCAGATAAAAATATCATCCCTTGCTGACGAATTGTCACGTTTATCGATCTCGTTGATAGAAAATCCTTCCAAACAGTCGGAGAAAATTCAGTTTTGGTTTTTAAAATTGAAAAGCAAAGCAAAAAACAACTAGAATGTCCTTCTAGATTGACAGTAGCCTATTCCCTACTGCATGCAGGAGAGAAACGAGATTTCAACAAGTGATAGGATCGCGACTGATGTAATTGAACGATACGAAACCGCAGTAGCGTTTTCAGCAGATCTATTTATCCTTATTCGAAAAACTTTGGGAAACGTTATGGAAAACTTTTTATCTGTTCTTTCTCATCGCAGTCAATCACTTTTGACAGCTCTGAGGGAAACAAGAACAGAATTGCTTATTGAATAAGTTATTGTAATATATCAGCATGTATGTAACTCAGCGCTATATAGAAGCTCATGTAGGCGCTATGTAGAAACTGGTACTCGGTCATTTTAAATGTTTTAAATATAATTAAAAAATCAAATTTTTCTTTACCCAACTCAATTAAATTCCAAAATCCAATCACATTCTTATCATTTTCTCAAAAAAAATTTTTATTGCTTTAAATTGCTTGATTTATGTAGGTCCATTTCGTAGATAATATTAGTTTAAAACTGCCCAAGCCTGGTACATAGAGTTATCAATGTAGAGCACGTTCAGTAACATGTCTACAGACGAGATGAGATGTGTATTTTCTACAGAGATCTATTGACCGTACCAGAGACGTTTTTTACTCCTCTTTCATCAACACTAGTACAGTAAATATTGTGGTTTTCTCGTTAGAAAAAAAAGAAAAAACTAAATTCTTCTATACTGTTTGAACTGTGAACTAATTATTAGAAATAATGAAAGAAATTAATTTTCTTGAAAACATTTCAGATATAACATAAAATATACTATGTTGTACCTTACAACTCGATCATTAAATGAAACATTGGAATATATTATACAAAGAAATTAAAATAGATAAATGAAAGCTTTTCAAGAAAAATATAGGGCCTCTAAGCCTCAGCCTGTATACCGGTTGAAATACCATTTTCGTTTTCCATTAGGAGCTATTGAAAGGAAATCTTTGTTGTTCAGAAACCCCCAAATATGTTGTTATTGAATCATTGTCAAACAAACTCCATGTAGTTCAACTAATTAAGACCATTAATTAAAAAGATGTGTTTTATTCTTGTGCTCAACTAATTAAGTCCATTAATAAAAAAAATGTTTTTTTTCCTCAACTACTTACCAACAAGTGCAACAAAGTAGATACTTAGAAATATTATTTGTAATTTAATAATTTTTCTTTGGCTAGACAGACTAAAACAAGCTTTTTCTTTCTTCTCTTCCTACCTGCTCCTCACCCTTTGTCCCAACCTATTTTTCCGTACCCTGTTTTCCCTCAGTTTTTGTAAAATTATTTGTTTTAGTATAGTATTGCAACTCATATCTGCGCATAGGATTCGCCTTGCAGGTATTATAGATTCTTGATTTGTTCTTTGTTTTTTTTTTTTCTTAAAAATGCATATACTGTTTTTATATTTGAGAAGAATCTAAATAAATAAAAGCTATACTTGAGAGTATTGTTCCTGTCATCTACATATATAATAATAATAATAATAATAATAATAATAATAATAATAATAATAATAATAATGATAATAATAATATATTTATTTCGCCAAAATACAAAAATAAGAAAATTCACAATATAAAGTGTATAACACATATATTGATCAATAATACTGAAATTAGATGCTGAAAGATGCCATTGAAGCTTCTTAAAAATATTTTATAGATTGAATTAGTGTAGCTGAAAACTGATTTGAAGCATCTTTTACAATGTATTGACTATATTTATATCAACTATTATATTGAGTTCTGATCTATTATAGAAAATACGTCATTCTGTAAAACCACTATAAAGTCTTCTTGCAATCTCTGAATGAAAATTTAAATCTAGCGAATACTTAGTTGAGATGTTTCGGTTGTTCTATACTGCAGTTTAGTGTAGTGAACGGGGCGCTTAGACCACACCTTGTCACGTAATGAATGAAACGGCTTCAGTGCTAAACCGTGGCTGATCGGGCCACGCACGCGCGCGCACCTACATGCGCGTATTTATTGCGTAATATTTTATGTTATAATGTCAAAAATGTAATAAAAGGCGGCGGAGATTTACTACAACGGAGCTCTTTCCTCTCCTCTCTTAAATCGCTCTATCTTATTCTCTCTCGCTCTCTCACACACTCTCTCACTCTCTTTCTCTCTCTCATTCTCTTACACACTCTCTCTTAGTTCCTCTTTGTCTCTATCGTACCACCTCTCCCCTTCCTCCTCAATACGAAGAGTTCAAGCCAAGTAGGCGCTCCTACCGTTTTTATGAATGTTTATTTTGTATTGTACTATAATGCTATATGGACGGACGATGTATGTTATCGCCATGTGGGAAACTGTATGCAGGCGAATTCGCGCCGTGGCTATGTAGGGGTATTTTGGAGGGAAATGGATGTAACAACCGTGTGATCCGCAATTTGATTGAATACCTCGTACAGTAGTATGTTATTCGTAGGCGAGGATGAAGCCCACGAATGGGTCTCCCTACCAAAAAAGATATGAAATTTGAAAAAGGATATAGGTTCACCGATTTTATCTGGGGAATTTCAACATTTTTCTTAAATCTAAACTTCAATATTAGATTACTCCCTACTGCTTAGGAGGATGAAGCCCACATAAGTCTGAGACCAGTGCGTGGATAATTAATTGGATGACGGTGATTGATGAATTGGACCTACAGTTTTAGGTGGGTTCCGAACCACCGGGAAGTGATTTTACACCAGAAAACAGTCTTTTTTGCTGGCCAATCCAATTGGTCACCCGTACAAAGAGCGCCCAGGAGTTTCGTAGCTTATCTCTGATTGAACAGATGCTACGGCACTCGGCTATCACTTACCAAAATATAATAAATAACCACTTGATGTTATCTGTCGACGATACTTAAACGCTGGAAAGTAAAAGATTGAAGGAGGAAAGGACGAAAAATGAAGGGAAAATGAAAAAGAAGAAAAAGAATAAGAAGAGAAAAGATGAGAAAAGGGGAAAAAGAAGGAGAAGAAAAATAATAAGAAAATTAAAAAGAAAAAGAGAAGAAGAAGAGGAATAAAAAAGAGACTATTAGAGTTTTACGCTTTCTAGAAAGCCGTGTTCAATTGAAAAGCCAGTTAAAATTCAATAATTACCTTGATTCTAATTATTACGTGTTGTTGAAAGAGACTTCGAGGACTTTTGTCCGACCTTTAACGTGCCTTTGACCTACTACATGAGTGGAATTTTACAACAGATAATTGATGTAGTGAAATAATTTGTTGATAATGTTTATGCAATTACTTATCCAATTTTGATAGGCAACACCTTATATAAACATCAATATATTGAATACTCAATCATTCATTGTTGGCTACCCCAGACAAGACCCACTGCTTGCAAGCTGCTAATACTGTTGTTCTTGTTGCCATTATTACAGCATAATACAATGCATTGTCAAGA
The DNA here is from genome assembly GCA_948455865.1 of Conomelus anceps. NCBI lineage: Eukaryota > Metazoa > Arthropoda > Insecta > Hemiptera > Delphacidae > Conomelus > Conomelus anceps. The sequence goes on along the minus strand of OX418224.1, from coordinate 41,179,608 downwards.
CTGTTAATTAATTCTAGTAATGGTGTTACTTGTAATATTATTACGACATTAATGCCTACAATAACAGTAATGTATTACACTATGGCAACTCTGTTGTTAACAGATTGATTAGTTGAGACGAGCGAGGGTAAGTTACAAGACAGTGCTGTGTGCCCGTTGGTGGTTAGGTAGGTGGTTAGGCTATGTCCTGAGTAACAGCAATTGCTATACATACAAGACACACAACCCGTCTTGCTTGTTCCCTGTTTATGTGACAAATGAACAACAATGCTCCAGAGAATAGAAACTTTTAATTTGAGTCTCTCATACATGGAAATTACTCATCCCACTTGTTTCTTGTGAAAATTTAAACTTGAGTTATATCTATATATTTAAAGTTATATTCAACTTTATTGAATTTGTTTTGTTTAATGATACTGAGCTATTTACCGGGTATGAATATTAAAATGTAACAAGTGCGGTTATTGATAGAGAAAGAATTGTTATTTCTATTTTAAATTGTGTTAATCAGAAAGATGCCTTGTTAGTAATATCACCTGTTATTCGTTAATCTCATTAATCTTGTTAATCGTTGTATGTTTTTTAATTTTATTGTCTGCATACAGTATTATTCTTAACTTCCTGTGAATTCTATATTGCACCTTGCTTGATGAAACAGTCTTCAATCCAATGTTAATGGTCAATTTAATAGATTAAGTCTTGAATTCCTAAAAATGTTATTGTATTCTATTGTATTCCTTATCAGAACACAGTTTCATTTTTTTTATTGCAAAATACCAAGTGAAAGATAAAAGAGCAAAGCTGAATTTGTCTACCTGAAGAGTGGTAAAAATTCAATAAGGACATGAATATGTGGATATATATTGTATATATGCTAATATTATTATATATATATTTAATAATGTGCATGTATTAATTATATGTGTCTCGTATACATATATATGGATATAAGGAGATTAACAGGTGATATTAATAACAATACATCTTTCTGATCAATACCATTTAAAATTGAAATTCAAAACAACTCCTGGGTCTTTTGCACTAGAACCCCGCATTTCTTAAAAATTGTCATTGAACAGTACATTCCTTACCTAACCTAACCCAACTTGACCTAATCTAAGACCCGGTTAGGTTAGGTCAGGTTAGGTTAGAAATCTACTGTTCAATGACACTTTTTTTAAATGCTGGGTTATAGTGCAAAATACCCCAACTCCTTATGTCCTTATTTCCTTATGTATACCGATATAAATGCTACTATTCTAACTAACTACTATACTACTATTAAACCTAAACCTATATAATACTATTTGTTACTTTATAATACTTTGGTTCATAGCAAAATGTTTAAAATAATTAATCCTTTTATAAAAGCTGCGTCACTGATTTATGCTGATACAATGTTTCCCATATTACGTTCGATGTGCAGTGTTTTGGTGAACATCCCTAAATGCTATTGGGCCGTCAATATCATAGCATCAATTTATTACGCGGCATGATTCCAACAGAAATACGCGACGAATAAAATGTAGCACTGCCACATCCACCGTCATGCCATAAACAAAACTCTTTACACCCTCATGCGGCGGACTGCTTGCCATGGCGTCGACACATTCATCTCATTTTACGTCCAGGTAGCCAAGCTACAGGGGGCTGTGCGAAAAAAAATGAGAAAAAAAACACAAAAGCGCCCGATATTTATTTATAATACATTGCGGCTTTGGCTCGTTGTTTTTTTGGACGTTTGTGGTACTACAGCATTCCTATTATTCAGTTGAAGGCTGTACACATGCATACCTCTGACACAAATGTATTTCTGCATCAACTCATGTCCATAAATCATACAAATTTTCTGGCTGTCATTGCTGATTTTTATTTATCCACAACATTACTAAAACACTTCCTCTTTTTTAACAGCTACAGCTTTTGTTTCTCTATACACACACACCTCCAATTGTCTCTTACAGTTTGTATTTATTTCTTGTAAAAGCCTCGCCCCATCCTGAATAAATAACTCACCATAGAGCTTTCTCTTATGTACGAAAATGGATTAATAGCTCGTTCCTAGTATCATTCACCGTGTTTATAATACAGTACTAGAAAAATAGATTTAGTTATGAATTTATTTAATGACCTGTATTTATGAACCTTCCTTGGGGCTTCCTTAACTCAAGGATGACTTGACATTCTTTATAGGAGGCTCTCTTCCTGTATATCCTTTAAAAAATATGTAAGCTATTTCAAACTATTGGAAGTTTCTTTTTAGTCTATTTTAGTCTTGCCCATAAAGTCTATTCTTAGTCTTGTTGTCTATTTAGTCTTTTTGAAATGATGTCAACTCTCATAATACACGTTGGACTGCTTAACGTTGTTGTCCACCCGTATTAGTTGATAAATTATTATAATATATAATATAAAATAATTATATAATATAAAATAATTATGCAATATATTCTCACGACAGCTATAAGCGGTTTGAGATTCTCCAACACACAAGTCTCTTGTTTTCGTGGCTAGTCATCTGACTACTGCCTAATATTTTCGCTACAATTTTACGCTTATTTGGGTATAGATTAAATGAAAAATTGATGAGCAAATTCTAGTAAAATTCCCAAATAGGTTGATTGACTTGATACATTGCGTTGATAGGAAGGTTTTCTCTTTCTATTAACCCACTTGATAAAATTTGTTCATCAATTTTCTTTTTTTGGAGCTAAAATTCTGAAAATAATTTTAAACAGAGAAAGAATTGAAATTAGGATATAAATTTATTTAAAAATTTTGAAATGGTTACGTTATGACGTGATTATTAAAGTGATTTTCTTTTGTTACAGGTAAGCTGATATTCTGATTATTTGGCATGAAGGTGAGGTCGAGCTTTACTTTTTTACAATATCTGACAGCTAATTAGTTCTTTTCGTTTCGCACTCTGAATAAAACGTTTCCCGTCTGATGAAAGCTATTTTTGCTTCTATCTACAAAGTAATTTAATCATAGACCTGTCTTGCGTCTGCCATTTAAAAAAAATCTTTTTATAATCTATTTCATTCAGTAATAAATCAGAATTTTTCATTTATGTGCAGCTAGTTCAATAGAACTGTATAAATGATGTGTCACAATTCAATCACATTGTTCAAGAGTTTTTTTTTCATTCGGGAATGTTCAATAAACCAAATAGTGGAACAGTTCATGTCTGTCCTCATGCAGAGACTTGTCACGGGAAGCCATAATTTATTGATTGCAATTTAAAATTAATCTGATTTCTGGTTTATTGATTTCATTGCATTATGATGGTGGTGATGATTTTGATGGATATAGAAGCACAATAATAATTGTGTCTGTCACAATAGTTACAGTCGTTTCATAGGAAATTACTGATCGATCCAATTTTGCTTTCCATTCATTGCTCATGCACTATCAAATAGTTTTGTGTCCGAATATCCCTTGTTCAAATCTGTTTTATGTATAAATGTCTGCTTTAGTCTTCTGTCTATTTTAGACAACGGAGAGAATAATATTTGCCATAATATTTATCTACCGATATCCTCTTAATGCTCATATCAAATTTATGTTTTCAAATATTTTTTTCAACCTTATTTCCACGCATAACCTGATTGAACAGATATTTTTATGATATTTGTTACTTGAGTAGTAATTAAATTTATCTATTTTCCCCCATTCAGTTGTTCAAGTGTTCTTTTTTAAGAATCTAAGCAGAATACTCAAACCACGATATTGTGAAATTTTCAATAATACTTGGATACTTGAATACTAAAAGTGTCCCTCCTATTTAACTAATAAAGCAATCAACAGAAAGGCTTTATAAGTCGGTCTTACAATAAAATTCAAGAACAATCACAACCTTCCCACTTTCTTCTTCCATTTTCAGTGTCTCTATAATTTATTGATCATTTGTTATCATTAATAAGTTATTATTTAATTTTTTCCCCGTTTTTCCTAAAAATTTCACTAGGAGATTCATTTTCCCCAGTTTTTTCTGTCATCTATTTTTATTTATTCATTTATAAAATACAATGCATACATATACAAAACATGCGAAATATTAAAAATATTGAAATACAATATTGCACAAAAATAAAATCCATAAACTATTTTAAAATATTAGTACTGTACTGTATGTGGAGATGAATCTATAAATTACTATTTATATCATTATTATAACTTATTATTAATATCATTCAAGCTAGAATTAGAATCATATTGTAATCCAAGAACATACATAATTATACAAGACATGCGAAAAAATTTAAAATATTAAAAAACAATCATTTGTTTAAATAATCATTTGTTATCATACTAGATTAGTTATTATTTAGATTTTTTTTCTTTTTTTCCAGAAATTTAACCTAGAGTTTGATTCCCCCCCAGTTTTTTCTCGTCTATTTTTTCATTTATAAAACACAAAACATACATGTACAAAACATGCGAAAAAATTAAAAATATTAAAATACGATAACTGAAATTAATATTATACAAAAATAAAATCCATAAACTATTTTAAATATAATTAGTAATGTACTGTATGTGGAGATGAATCGATATATTACCATTTATATCATTATTATAACTTATTATTAATATCATTCAAGCTAGAATTATAAGCATATGGTACATAAATGAAACAAAAAACTATGATTAGCTGGTATCTGTTCAATCAGATAGAGATAAGCTTCGTTCTCCTGGGCACTCTGTGAAAGGGTGACCGATTAGATTGACCAGCAAAAAAGACACTGTTCTCTGCTGTAAAATCACTTCCCGGTGGTTCGGAACCCACCTAAAACTGTAGGTCCAACTAATCAATCACCATCATCCAACTCATTACCAAAGCACAGGTCTCAGACCTATGTGGGCTTCATCCTACAAAAAAAATTACGTGATCTTTGACAATATCATGTCTGCTGACAATGCAGTGAAATAATGATGATGATAGCTCCAAACTTAGCTGAGAATTTTAATTTTATATTGGCTTATTTAATTTATTAAGCTCAGGATCAACAGGATCACTAGCTACCAGCTGGAATAGGCACAGAGAGCAACACGTGTTTTTCTTTCACGTTGATCAGTCGGGGGAAATGAAAAGCGTGGATATAATAAAAGTGGAACTCGATTTTTGGCGCGAATTGATGGAATGCGCGTGCTTGTGTGCGCGCGTGTGAGCGTGTCCCTTAGCGCACAGCCGTCCAACGAAAACAAAAGGCATTTTAATGCGCTCATTTCAAGCGTTTATAAATATTATTGGGTGCAATTGGGCGCATTATCATTGGCCAGTGGAAAGCCCGGCCAGAACGACACAATTTTCTAAAACAAAACAAAAAAACAGACCCGGGCGGCGTAAAAATTTTAATATTCGCCGCTAAATTTTCCGGCTCGCATCGATGCACAATCTATTCCGATCGGAAGAATTAGATGATGCTGAATAAAACAAAAACGCGCTGAATGTCGCTTCGAAATTAAACAAACGAACGCATTTTCTGTGTTTTGAGCGCCAATCGCGTATTATTTATTTCAGCGATTTATTTCGTCGATTAATTCGCCCCGATTGGTAATTATTGGCCAAATGATTGATTTTGCCTCGATTAGGATACACTTTTTCAGTTATTATCGTTTATGGAGATGAGCAACGACAAGTTATTAATGAATTTCCATTTATTAGAGAATTTATCTTATCAAATAAATCTGGAGAATTATTCAAATAATGCCATGCCAATCAAAGCTAATGCTTATCAAATAATTCCCTGTTGTTGATTACGCTCTTGGTAATGAAGGTTTCCTATGAAATGTTTACAGAACATTTTATTTCATTCAACTTGAAGTTTTCAAGAGACAGTAATTAATAATTTTCTCTAATGCAGAAGTATTAGAATTGGTAGGCCTAGTAATACTGTTGTAACTTATAACTTATCTTGAATGTTAGAATGGAATGGAAAATAGACTCACTTGAATTCGCAGTATTTCTCCTAAAAATATATATATATATATATATTATAAAACCATAATAAATAATTTTGAGATATCAAAAGATAAGTTTCATCGAAAATTAGAATTGCTAGGCCTAGTAATACTGTAGTAACTTATAACTTATCTTGTATGTTAGAATGGAATGGAAATTAGACTCAATTGAATTAACAGTATTTCTCCTAAAAATATATAATATAATATACGATTGAATAAACCCATAATAAATAATTTTGAGAAATCAAAAGATAAGTTAAGAGCGAAAATTGATTAAATTGAATTGAGTGATTATTTTATGGTAAATTCCTTTGGGAAAATCTGAATCGAATCTGAAATATCTGCATCACGCAAAAAGAAGTGAAAAATTAAAGGAGAGGAATTAGGAAATTATTCTTTGAACTCACCTAGAGATGAATCATTAAGCCTCAATCTAACTCAATATTATGCTACCTTCTAATAATAATTACCGAAGTGAATATAGTGTTATGGATGTTAAAGATAATGCCTTGCAACTGTCACTCGAAATAACTTTATTGTCCAATGAATTTACAATGCTGAAACGGACTTTCCCATTGTATTACGATCTAATGATCATAAAACTTCACTGCAACAAAATTCATAATTATTTCGTTGGTGGATTCCGCCATTGTGGATTCTACCCATCACTGTCATTTTTGCTCAGTGTGCATTCCAAATTTTTCTAACACCGCTACTACCTAATGATAATGTTTATTATTAATTGGCCACCTATACCTTACTTAATTCGCTGCCCCACGTCAGCCATTTTGTTTGCCAGCTTGTTTTTCGTTTTAATTAGGAGTTGGTAGCCAGCCCCTAATCCATGTGCGTATAGTGGTCGCTCCCACTGGCTTCGTTCGTTTTTAATTTGAATAATTACGTTTTTGCGATAAAATAATAAAAGGTAAAGCTCTTTTTCATTACTTATCCGTCTATATTAATTCTCCCGCATCACAACACCGTAATTTTTGTTTTTAATCTACCCTGTCTGCTAGTGATGCTAGTTTGCTGGCTCAGTTTATCCTACCCTGCACAATGGACTTTGCATGTAGTTATGAAATAGCAAGGTTATTAATGCGCTAGGTAAAGTCAGAACTAAATTGTTACTCTATCTTGGTTTTTTAATGTGAGACTGTGTAGTGTGCTATACAAAAAAGTAATATTTCACTGTAAATAGAAGGAATAAAATTATTCGTAGAAAAAATGAATCAATAGTAAACCGATTTATAAATAAGCTTTTTTAAACCTTGAAGATGAGATTCAATACCTCGAAAACGTTCGGACGAATGTGAGTACATTTATTATACATTCACAATATAAAACTGACTGCAAGTGGTTAAATTTGCAACAAAAAGTTAATATTAACAACGCAGATCGTTATGGAACAAGAAATCCAAGAATTTATAAATAAAGATGTGACCAACTTTTAATTCGAATGTATTTTTTCGTAATTCACTAGTTCTAAACAGAAACCAAATACATAATTTATTTTTGAATAGAGATATGATTAATCCTTAATTCAAATATACAGTACTTTTTCATAATTTACGAATTCTAAACAGAACACAAATACATAATTAATACAAAGTATGGACTAAATACATTTAAAAAAAATGGTCATTGTTCAATTCTGTTCTACAGTTATGAGCTACACATGTTACACAAGCTAAATCATTGAAAAAGCCTAATATTGTTTATGAATTCGTGGCTAGAGCACAAGGCTTCTTATTCCAGCCAAGCCAAGGTATTTTTTATTATACAAATTGTATTATAATTTTTTTTTATTCGTTAATTGGCAATGAAGAATTATTATAAAAAACTTAAGTATGTTGATCCACTCATGGAAATGGTTAAATTGATGAATTACAAACTTTCAAGTGCTGAGAATAGATTTGCCTATGTATTTGTTGCGGTTCATAGCAGCTTTGTTTTGTTGATGACAGTAAGTCAATATATGATTGTAGAATTTTTTGATTCAAAGTGAAAGAAAAATATATTCAGTGGCCCAATTGATCTGATAAGTTGAGCTAAATGACAGATGAAAATGAATTTGCAGAATTATCTGAAAAGCATCCAATTTCTATAAAAGTAATGTTTTGGCTGATCCCTTCTAATTGAAGGCATAGAAACTACCAATCAATATTTTTATAAACCTCATCAACCGATCGATTCAATAAATACTTGTAGATTATTAAGCGGTAATGATTGAATTTCTCTCGCTCATTGTAAAAAGAAGAAAAACGAGATCAAACTCCGCGGCGAGTTCAACCGTTTACCGTTCCAACTCTCATTTATCGTGTAACGGAATAATATCGTTAATTTTTATTGATATTATTCCTTCCGATTGAATATAAGAAAGCCGAATGCTATTTGTTGGGTCACCCTTTTGCGCTCACCCGTTTATTTTAATGGCGGCTTTGTACTGACGACAAAAATCGAATAATTTCATACTGTATTGACATTTTTTTGCTTCCTTCGCTATGATTGTCATTTGTTATAATTATTTACAAATTTCGAAATTTCAAATGTCTCTGACTAATCTTTCACTTTTTCTTATGTAGGTTTTATAAAGAATGTTGATGGCAATTTGCACGAGATAGTTTCAAACTTATTGATGTATCCCAACAATCGATCTGTATTTCTCGATCAGATTCTACCCTAAATCAGAAATTTATCCTCTCACCTCTCTGTTAACTTTCTATTATTACCAAAATATCCTCTTTATTGTTTCGTCCACTTACTTTATTTCTATTCTCTCTAAACTTATTTTCCCCAAATTTTCTTGTCTACACCAAAAAAGCATCCTCTCTTCCTCCTTGTCTCTAACCAAAAGATTTTCATCTCCTCTACCTCCTACTTTATTTCATTTCCTTCCCTTCTGTACAATTTTTTTGTACTTGATTTCTTCCCGTCGTTATAGTAATCGTGTTCTTTCTTGTTCCATTTTCGTATGATACCTTTGGTTTTTCTAGTTTCCTATGATGACGATTATAGCTAATTCATTAACTAATAAGTAATAGCTAATTCATACAATCGACAATCAGAAATGTTTTGTTACTTGTTGCACCTTTTAAATATTAGAATATTCAATCTGTGACCTAACTAAGGAAACAACGTAAACAACAAAGAAAGAGACTGCTCATTTGATCATCTCACTTGCTCCCATTTATTCGTGATTCCACTGTCACTGTTGAGTCAATCTGTTTTGGCGGGAAAAGGAGTTTGAGTTTTCCTCTTTCGCCGCTCGTATTTTACGATCTTCCTTTCTGTCCTTCCGCTTTTCCTTCCTCAATCCCATAACCCTCTTTTATTCTGTCTCTTTCACCTTCGCTCCCAAACATCCCGCTATCTTTCTTCCTTATCGTCTACGTCCCAAGGGAGATGGGAAGTTAGTTGTCTGATCCACCACCAGATTTCGCAGCGTTTCTGAATCGGAAAACAAGTGGAGGCAAGCAACAGGCTGAATTACGCTGCTGCTGCTACTCTATTACTACTGTTCTGAAGTTGTCGTGTTGTGTCCTCCACCCCCTTCATCATCGATTCCCTTTCACCCCGGTTCGCCACCGTTTTCGGGTCGGATGTTTGCGGGAAAAGGGGCAAGGTCGTGAGTAGAATCCTTGAAAGAAGACAAACACTTTTCATCGGCATACTCAGAATTGAGAACGCGATAACTCGAAGCGATTAGCACTTCAGCGTTTGTTCCATGCAGAGCATGTTTTTAACACTGGCTACTAGAAGGGATTTTGGATCTTCATCCTGTACTAGAGTATTGGTATATCAGCTGTTTTGGGATAACGAATTAAAATTAGGATTCTCCACTCAGGAATAGTAGTAGAATTTGCTGTTGTTTTGATTAGGAAGGTCGTGAGTAGAATCCTTGAAAGAAGACAAAAAAATTTCAGCGGCGTACTCAGAATTGAGAATGAGATAACTAGAAGTGATTAGTACTTCAGTGTTTGTTCCAAACAGAACATGGTTTTGACACTTGTGAAGAGTGCAGCCTACTAGAAGGGATTTTGGTTATTTATTCTGAACTAGAGTATTAGTATATTTGGGATTACAAATGACGAAAATTTGGATTCTTCACTTAAAAATAATAGTGGGTGAACATGCCTTCTCTAATCTCTGTTTGATTAAGAATTTACTATTGGGGAATTCAAATTTAGGAAAATTACATAGTAGGAAAACGCACTCTAGACTTGGACACTCTAGGCATATCAGAGGATTTACGAAAATACAGGGATCACCCCATCCCAGGAATGCAAGACACTACTGACTGGTGTCTAAATGAGTGTGGATCGAATTCTTGAGTTATATAGTCAGAAAAAATAGGGATAATCAATTTTAATATCTATTTCAAGTTGTAACATTTACATAGAAGCCTTTCTCGATGTTTTTTTGTCAGACGCAAGTTGTAGTTTGTGATATGGTTTGTAGTCCAGAAGCTATCACCAATCACATTTATCAGTAAAAAATAATGTCAGTAAAAGATCAGTAATATCAATATCAATAAAAAATCATTGATAATCGGTTTTTTAATATTTCATTCAAATTGTAAACCGTACTTAGAAGCCATTTTAAATATATATTTTTGTTTATAACGATCGTTCCCCTGATGGAGATCAAGGACTGTTCAATCAATAGCTAGGAGCGTTGACCTTTACACCACATCCATAAATCTCCATCTCTTGCATGCAGACCTATTGTACTATTGTAAATGCAATTAATTCAATAAAGCTGTTCAGCTAGTGAGTTGTAATAAAGAATATTATTGTGAAAGCTTAACATTTGAAACTAAAACATAGGTGTGTTTTGACGCATGGAACGTGACACATAAAAAGGTGGCTAATGGACAGGCGATGGTGATGTTTGAGCTAAATTAAATTATGTACTTACTTGGTCTATATCGGGGGTGGCGGTCGGGATTGATTATATTTGTTGGGTGATGTTCGCATATAATAACGGGACATTATAATGCCAAATTTAGATGTGCGCTTTGTCGATCTAACTTAATAGAAAGTGTAGCTAGCTAGCAATGTGCCACACATCGAGACAGCTGTCAGTACGACTTGTAAATGTTAAATGTTTAATCAGTACATAGTAGTTGAGCATGAGCATATGTTGTAGCTTAACGGAAACGGCCAAGTTGTTGATTTTAATTAGATGATGCCAGTTTGGACCGGACCAGTTACATTTATCATCGAATGCGCTTTAACTTGTCATTGTTGAAAACATGCTTTTGCTATTTCCAGTTAAAAGTGATCAGCTTCCTCTCCACCATCGTCGTGATAGCATCGTCGTGAATAACATACAAATTCCGAAATCCGTAGCTTATAAGTCCTAAAACAAAGAAAAATACTAATTCTTAAATGGGAGATACAGTATATCCCACTCCCACTTTTCCCACTACTATTAACAATAAATAACAAATAATGTTATATTCACCCTGCACCTTCAACACATTAATAAGCCATTACTAATACTCAATAAATAAATATTTTTTTTTTACTGACAATCAGAATATACAACATCTTGAACAAGAAGTGTGTTATCAAACACAAACTACCAAAAAAGTAAATAAAATAACAAATATTATCTTTCTTTGTAGTGGCGAAGGAGATATTGTGGAAGATATCCATTATGAATAATAAAACGAAGTTGTCACAACCAAATTTATTAAAAATATTGAGAAACTAGTTTCGGTTGTTATACCATTATTAATCCCAAACAAACTAAAACTAAAGTACAGAGTAGCTTAATATATATACTAAACATGAAATGATACTATTGGCTAAGCGAGAAAGAGGCTCACCTTCATTGAAGGTTGTGATTGGCTGAAGGCCATAACAAGTCACGCCCCCTGGTGGGAGGAGTAACAAGCAAAAATTTTTGGTTCTTGATTTGACTCTTATCTTTGCTTGTTACTCCTCCCAACAGGGGGCGTGACTTGTTATGGCCTTCAGCCAATCACATCCTTCATGAAAGTCAGCCTATTTCTCGCTTAGCCAATAGTTTCATTCCTTGTTTAGTATATACTAGCTATTTTGCCCGTCCTTCGTACGGATTATGTTTAGAAATAAGACTAAATATGTTTCGGCTTTTTTGATAGCAACGATCATGAAGTTGTTAACAGCTTAGGCCCCGTTCAGACGATACAGTTTTTTTGCAGTACGGTTTTTTTACTGTACGGCGTCAACTGTACTGTGATGTTCACACGGTCCGGCTTTACTGCTTATTTCTGTGCTCTCCTCCTTCTTCCATTGCGCTTCCTTCTTCTTCTTCTTCAGTGGCCCTACAACCCAGGATGGGTCTTGGCCTGCACTAGTAATTGTCGCCAATGGTCCCTATCCAGCGATCGTTTAAATGTCTGTTCCTTTACTAAATTCCTTGACGGCCGTCCGTTCCTATCATTTTGTGCTTCCATAACAAATGTTTTTTTTATGGAATGGGGGAGTTAGCCCCACATCCAACCTGGAGGACCAGGGAATTTTTTCAGGTTTCCTTCCTTAGCCTTTAACAAACCAATGCTGAACTACAAGGCAGCAGTCAATTTTCTATTTGGGTTTTCTTCCCCTAGCCTTTGGATTTCCATTGACCTCCATCTGCAAGGCAGCAGTTTCTATGCTGGTTTTGGTCCACCCCGGGTATTTCATTTCCTCGGTACCACCTATATCTAGGAGGCATCCCCCAATCCGCCACCTGATGAGAGGCGCCCGATAGGAGACCAGCAACTCCCACCATTGCGCTTCCAGTTCAGTTTTATTTATTCCAGTCCAGGATTTTTTTTTTATTTGTGTAAGATTTTTTTAAATAAGTTTCTTACTGAAGGTTTCTCTTGAAGTTTGATCAAAGTACGCAAATTCTGGTTTCAATATTCTACACATTTTTCTCTCTTTATTTTTATATTAATTTCAAGTCTTGTCCCACAAGGCGGGTCTCTCATATATTAGAGAAATTAAATTTTCACAATTAATATCTTCCACTTCTGGACACTGGAATTCACTAATAAGAAGATCAATGCTGAAGAATATCAATGAAGAAGATCAATGCTGACGATCTGAAGACTGCTTCCAGCATAATAAGCGTATCGTTTGAACATATCCATTACCGGTACAATACATGTGCCACCGGATACGGATAGTTATTTTGCGGTACAGCTGATTTTAGTGATACAGTTTTCGAAGACAAAACCGAATGTAGAAATCGGTTAGAACAGCTTTTTTACTGGATCCAGTCGAAACAGTATTGTGTGAACATATAATATGAAATGTACATGCAAACGAAAGCACTGCAAAATAACTGATACAGAAAATTTACTGTACCGCACAAAAACTGTATCGTGTGAACGGGCCCTTAGTAAACAGTACATCAATTATTGTATTATAAATTATATGTATTACAAAGTATGTGTATTATAAATTGTGTTATATATCAAAATAACAACTTAGAACGTCAGCAATTCAGTGACAGGTATCGGAGAGAATATTTTTTGAGAACAGCTGATTAATATATCATGATAAATTACGTGATTTGTTCTTATGTGGTAATAATAGTGCTACCTGCCAAATTCCCAAGAGCCTAGCAGAAACCGCACCTTCCTAAAATGTTAATTTTTGTTTTGATAAATTTAAATTAGAAAATTTTTTTTTTTTTTTAACAAAGAAATAATTAATAAAACATAAGATGAGCTTTGATTCACCAGACATATGTTTCCTAAAAGACTGCAATGCTCCGACTACACAAGTCTGCAGACAGCGTAAATAACGCCGTGAAGGGCCCACCATTTATATTTGAGAACAGCTGATTGATATATCACGATAAATTACTTTCTTGATTTGTTCTTATTCGTATGTGGTAATAAAACTTAGAAATGTATCCAAAATCGCACAATACTTGGTTTTTAAACGTTTATTATTCTGTTAAAAAAAAAGTTAATTTAGTTTTTTATAGCTAAAGACATTGTCAATAATGTTTTCAATACTGTTCAATAACTAAAATCCCGATCGATGCTCTCGTTTTTGAGGAGAAGGCCGCGTAAAATGTATCCAAAATCGCAAAACACTTGGTTTTTAAACGTTTATTACTCTGTTAAAAAAAAGTTAATTTAGTTTTTTATAGCTAAAGACATTGTCAATAAAGTGTTCAATACTGTTAAATAACTAAAATCCCGATCGATGCTCTCGTTTTTGAGGAGAAGGCCGCGTAAAATGCCTTTGGGGCCGTGACAGACAGACAGACAGACAGACAGACAGACAGACAGAAAGTGAGATAAGACGATTTTCGGCTTATTTGATGTATAATACGTAAAAATAACCAAAAAATATACAATTCTGATAAATGTACAGACAAAACTCTAATTTTATTTATATAGATTAAGCTACTCTGTACTATACAACTTACTTTAGTACTTTAGTTTTAGCTTGTTTGAGATTGATAATGGTATAAAAACCGAAACTAGTTTCTCAATATTTTTAATAAATGTGGTTGTTACAATTTCGTGTTATTATGCATTAACAAATATTATAATATTTATCCAACACATAGAATAGCCAAACACTTGAACAAGTGGCCAGCATATTTAATAACCATTGAAGTAATGCATTTGAATGATGAATCAATCTTTCTGAAGTAGTAAGCAAATTAGCATTTATGGATGTCTACCAAAAGACACCACCGATACTGATCCGATCTACCGGTTGTTTGTAGGCTACTAATGAAAATATTTTTTTTTATAATTGACCCTCACGTATGATTTTTTCTCTGTCTTTGATGATAGTTTCTTTGTGTTCTCTACGTCGTTTTTGGCGAGCATATTGAAACTTGTAAAACAATAAGATAAAGCAGTTTAAAATACTGGGAATTAAGATAGAATAGTAATGCTAAGAGTGTGTCAATGAGAATAGTACTTGAATTTGAATTATAAATTATTGGGAAAGCTGGTTCTGCTTTTAATAATTACAACAAAAGACTTATAACTGACTAGCCGGCAGACTCGCTTCGCTTGCCTTAACCGTCTAGCCAGGGGACCCCCGGGGGGGTCCAACTAATTTCCATTGTGATTAGATAAATTTACAGAAATAGGTGATTTTGGGGAGAATTTTGATACCATTACTTAGTATGCATCTAGGGTCTTAATCAAACATATACTTTTCATAAACATTGGCTTTTAGCTATTGAAATTATTTTGGTAGCTCGGGATAAGTTTGCTTTGTTTGAAACAAATTATTATTCATTAATAGACCTAACCTACTGAACTTGCCAGTCAAACAGCTTAAAGGAACAGCTGATAGAAGTCAACCGTTTTTAATCGACCCCTTAGCAGCGTTATTTACACTGTATTTGAACAGCAAAAGACTTTGCACTTTGCATGTAGGCTACCATACAGTCGGAGCCTTGCAATATGTGGGAAACATATGACTGGGTATGATGAAATGTTATTATGCCAGGTTGATGACATCTGTTAAGTGCAAATTTCAAAATATTTGGCTGTTTATCACCAAACTTTTCAAAAATCGTCGATTTTGGGCCGATTTTGGGCCCATTTTGGGGCTAATTTTGAAACTTTTTTCCAAGGTACATCTAAGGCCGATACTTAACATGAATACCAAATTTTATCTGATTTGACCTTATGGTTCTCTAGAAATTGTTGTCACCTAAATTTTCAAAAATCTTCAATTTTGGGGTAAATTTTGAAACCCTTGCTTAGCACGCGTCTAGTCCCCCTACTGAATACGTGTACCAAATTTTATCGTTTTTGGTCGAGTGGTTCCTAAGAAACTGTGATGAATAAGTGAGTCAGTCAGTGAATACATTTATTATATACAATTTTGGGCCCATTTTGGGGTAAATTTTGAAACCCTTTCTTAGCACGCGTCTA
The DNA here is from genome assembly GCA_948455865.1 of Conomelus anceps. Classification (NCBI taxonomy): domain Eukaryota; kingdom Metazoa; phylum Arthropoda; class Insecta; order Hemiptera; family Delphacidae; genus Conomelus; species Conomelus anceps. The sequence goes on along the minus strand of OX418224.1, from coordinate 41,163,740 downwards.
GTCCCCCTACTGAATACGTGTACCAAATTTTATCGTTTTTGGTCGAGTGGTTCCTAAGAAACTGTAATGAATGAGTGAGTCAGTCAGTGAATACTTTTATTATATACAATTTTGGGCCCATTTTGGGGTAAATTTTGAAACCCTTTCTTAGCACGCGTCTAGTCCCCCTACTGAATACGTGTACCAAATTTTATCGTTTTTGGTCGAGTGGTTCCTGAGAAACTGTGATGAATGAGTCAGTTAGTGGTATTTCGATTATATATATAGAGATACGTCCATCTTATAACTGAAATAATATGTCCATCATTAGTTTTACGAAGTTATAATAATGGGCTTATCCTTTATTTTCCCTATCATGGATGTTAAAAGAAAACATGGAAATAAATGAAAGCATGGATTAAAATGAGATAAGAGAAAGATCACCCTTCCATCTGGCATAGTAAATGTTTCTGGATTTCTTGTTCCATGACGAACTGCGTTGTTAATATTAACTTTTTATGATTTTGTGATTTGACTGCAATTCGTTAAATTCACATAAAAAGTTAATAGTAAATGTTTCTATAGGTTCTTTAGAAGTAACGGCTACTTTTTGGTAGTTATTTCTATTATTTTTTCAAATGACGTACATTATATCTGTAATTTTTGAGAGATTGACAAATGGTGGAATAAGCTATAATGTAATGTGCCTGGTGGATTTGAATAAATCTGAACATGCGCGTGTTCAAGTGTCCATAGAAGGGGAAATCTTGAACATTTAATAACTACGCATGCGCTGTTCATGTAATGGTACCCACGCAAATCCCACAGGCACCAATATAAATCATTTCAACGACTCAATATTTATAATATATTCTGTGTGTACTGGAAGGCTATTTCAATAATGGTCCATGCTGGAAAGCCAATTCATTGTGGTAAGGCCGCGCCTAAACACTACAAGGAGGAGGTGCCTGCTCACTTACAAGTCGCACATAAAACTATGCTAAATTCCATTATTTTGAAATGAGCCCAGTTTTAAATGTCCCCCCCCCCCCCTCTTGAATGGTGTGGCCCCGCTCTTGGATTTATATCTGACATTGTTCACGAAAACAACACGATTCGAGCTCCTGACTATAATGTTTAAATTTCTAACAGCTACCAGCTGCACCCATCTACACAATCTCCTAGTCACTCTCTCGCTCTCTCTCCCCTCTCCAACTATATCTCTCTCTTTCACACTCTCCCTCTCCTCTCTTCCCCTATTTCTCTTATCATCAATCTCCCATATTATAGTCATTCAATATAAACAAACAGATTTTTAAATGGCTTAAGTCAGCGCGTAACCTTTTTCTTCACGAGTCAATAATTTTAGCCTGTAGAGATTTGGCAACTTCCTAGACGTACCGTTAAGTTTGGTGTACCATATGGGAGTAGGGCGTCAATGACTTCTGAAAACATTTTTGTTGTTCTTTAATGCTGCTGACTAAACTAACGAAACAGAAAATTCAGCTTTTATTTGCAAAATTCTACGAATTTTGTTGTGAACGGATCTGAATTAGCTAAAATTGCTAAAGTTGCATTTTTTCCTGTTGATGATGCCCTTATAAGTCCGAGACTTGTGCGTGGATAATAATGGTGGTAATAAGTGGATAATAATGTTGCTATAAATTGGCCTACAGTGCTAGGTGGGTTACCAGCCACCAGGAAAGTGATTATAAGGCAGCTAATATCTTATTAGTTATTTTTTGCCGGTCACCCTTCCAAGCGTGACATCACGATAGCCCAAACACAGCGGTCGTAGAGCAGTCAGTCATTAATTTGTGTGATCAATATGACATAGATTTTAAAACTTTTCAAAAATACATATTTTACAGAAAATATAGATTTTAATACTAAAAAAAAACTTTAATTCAATTTATAGTTTTTGTGTTGACTTTTAAATATGCCTTTTGAATTTTCCAATGATATGCTTTCAGACTTCAATCTCATTTTAATTCTTTTTGAGACAGTTTTCTCTAGTGCTTACATGATATCGCATTTTTTATTTTTAGTGATTGTTTATTCTATCATTTTGTGCAACCTTCCAATGAAATTGGATAACTAATTGAGTAATTAATTGGATGATGGTGATTAATGAGTTGGACCTACAGTTTTAGGTGGGTTCCGAACGACCATTGGGAGGTTCGGAACCCACCTAGAACTGTAGGTCTAACTCATTAATCACCATCATCCAATTAATTACTCACGCACAGGTCTCAGATCTATGAGGGCTTCATCCTCCCATACTTTATTCTAAGCAACTAAATTATTATAAATTAATACATAGAAAACTTCGACAGAAATGAGAATAATATTATGTTTGGAAGTTTAATAGATTGGTACGAATATATTATACTCGTAATACTTATCAAGTATTACGATATTCTTTAACTAACTCACTTTAACAGTGTGAACCCACCTCTTGCAGCACTGCCTCTTATATTTCTCTATGGTCGTGTTTCGGTTGCTGAAACCATACAAATTATGTGAATCATCTATCTTCATTTTATTCCAACTGACTCCGTGTCGTTACCGCCAAAATCCCATTGCATTCGCCCCTTTTACCCATTTTCTTGTTGCCCACAGCTTTTGAATCGGCTTTGCACAGAAACTTTTTTATAAATAGCCTACTACAGGAATAATACCAACCGAATACTGGATATCAATAATTCTGCAACAGAAACTTTCTTATAAATAGCCCACTAACAGGAATATTACCAGCAGGATATCAATAATTCTGGGATATTGTGTGTTTGTTGAAAGCTAAGTGAGAAAGGTGCAAGTGATGATTTATTCAATTCGGACTTTATGGTTGCCGAGAGAAATGTTGGCCGCCGTTGTCAAAATACGTTTATTACTCGAGCAAAAGGGACTCGAACTCTGGCCGTTGTTTTCCTCCAAAGGGAAAAAGGGAAAGGGATAAGGGAGCGTCACAAATTAACCCTTGAGCCTAGAAGTAGGCAACTGTTGTGTGCAGAGTTGAAACTTGGGCCGCGCCGCGCGCGAACTTGCGTCTCAGTCTCGGTCTCCGTCTCTCGACATTAGGCAGCCAATTACGAGCCGCGTGTTCGTACATAAATCGCCAGACTCCGTCCCCATCGCAACATGCTGGCTCGCCCCTTTCAGTAATCATTCACAGCCAAAAAAGTGTCGGTAACATCTTGGTTGTCGGAATCTTACCGTACGTGTCAGAACTGTTGACTGAGAATTGTGCCCGTATTTTATTTTAATTGAATTGATTTATTGCCCATAAAGAAGATACAGTGAGAAAAATATATATATTATAATGTGAACTATGATAATCTATATAAATAAAATTAGAGTTTTGTCTGTACATTTATCAGAATTATATATTTTTTGGTTATTTTTACGTTTTATACATTAAAGAAGCCGAACAAGTCCTATCTCAATTTCTGTCTGTCACGGCCCCGAAGTCATTTTACACGGCTTTCTCCTGAAAAACGAGAGCGAGCATCGATCGGGATTTTAGTTATTTATCAGTATTGAAACCCTTTTTGACCATGTCTTCAGCTATAAAAAACTAAATTAACAGAATAATAAACGTTTAAAAACCAAGTATTGTGCGATTTTGGATACATTTCTTCTAAGTTTTATGATGATATTATCAATCATGATATATCAATCAGCTGTTCTCAAATATTCTCTCTGACAACTGTCACTGAATTGTTTACGTTCTAAGTTGTTTACTAAGCTGCTAACAACTTCATGATCGTTGCTATCAAAAAAGCCGAAACATATTTAGTCTTATTTCTAAACTTAATCCCTACGAAGGACGGGCACAATAGCTAGTAATAAATAAACTTGCTCACAATGATCATCATTAATTAATTGCCATAGAAAAAAATCTACCCTAACCTGAATTGAATAGGCACCAACAAACAAGTTTGATTCATAAATAGGAGCCTAAGGGCCATATTTATGAACGTTCCTTCAGTGTCTCTCAGCTCAAGGAACTCTTGAAATGCCTAAATAGAAACATTACATTTCAAGAGTACTTCGAGTCAAGTGAAACTAAAGGATCGTTCATAAATACGGCCCTTAGGCTCCTATTTATGAATCTACCATAAGACTCATTTATCTTACGGAGACTTGAAAACATTTGAAGAAAGAATCTTCCCAAAAAATCAAGGCTAAAAGCCTTTAGGGAAATGGGTTTTCAAATCTCAAAGAATATTTCAAACGAATCAAGTCTAAAATTCTTTAGAGAAAGTTGTTTTCAAAAGCCTCAAAGACTTTCAAAAGAATGAATAATAAAACGAAATTGTCACAACTACATTTATTAAAACTTAGAGAAATTAGTTTCGGTTGTTACACCATTATCAATCTCAATCCAAAGAGTCAAGAGACTTTCAAAAGAGTCAAGTCTAAAAGCCTATAAGAGAAAGGGCTTTTCAAGTCTCCCTCTAGATATGGAAGCCATAAATTGGGTTCATAAACACGGTTCTCAATCTCAGAACGTAGAATTGTAACGAATATTATTGCGAGTGTGTATTATTGATAATTATTACTCAGTTCTCTTGAGTGATGTTGATGAATTCTCAAGTTTTACGTGCGTTTTTCTCATAAGTGATGGTATAACTGTACTTGTTTGCTACAACTAGGTATGTGGATCTATTTAGTGTAGGTGAGTGTGGCCAATGATAGACCTTCTCGTAGAGTAGCTCTAGCCCTAGAGTAGCTCTGCCTAAATATTCAGTTGATAAAGCTTTTTATAGTGTACACTGTACAAGAGTTCCTTTCACATCAAAATTAAGCCTCACCTCAACTAATTGATATAGTAATTATGGTATCTAGTGTATAATTGTTGATCTGACTTGTCTTATACTCCTTAACTGGAGTCTCCAAGACGTAATCTACAAAACAAAAAAAAACAAAAATATATTCTATCAAGGGTGTTTAAGATCCAAAAGAAAGCGGTTAGGTGTATAGAAAGAGTAAATAGATTAATTTAGGCCGTTGTTCAAAAGACTTGGTATCCTAACAAACTGTACCCTGCTTATATGTGTATGAAGCTACTTTATATGTAAAAATAAATGATATTAACCAAAATCTTGACGTACACGATTATAATACAAGAAGTCGAGGAGATTATCACTTGGTGAGTCACAATAGTAGCTTATTCAAACAAAAACCTAGTTATATTGGTAGGAAACTCTACAAAGAGCTACCGCAGTTTTTAAAGAGTCTTGAAAATATAGAAATATTTAAAAAAACAGTTGAAAAAATATTTAGTTGATAAAGCTTTTTATAGTGTACAAGAGTTCCTTTCACATCAAAATTAAGCCTCACCCCAACTAATTGATATAGTAATTATGGTAACTAGTGTATAAGAGTATAAATGTTGATCTGACTTGTCTTATACTCCTTAACTGGAGTCTTCAAGACGTAATCTACAAAAAAAAAAAACAATAGTATTAGTCCATGTAAGTTATATTTTATGTAGCTGCTCTGTAGTTACGTTTTGGGAATTGAGATTGTATTTGTATTTTATTCTTAGAATGGCAAGTCTTCCAAAACTATAGTTCTGGTGTTTTCGTAATAAATGTGGTTGTCACAACATCGTCTTATTCGAAATGTATTTGCTAGACAGATTGAGAAAAGGCAGGTGAGCGGATTTCATTTGTAGAATCAGGTCATAACACAAGGAGCAAGGGAGTTTTGATTAACAAATTCGTCCGTTATTTTAGTGCTGGCATGGGAAACGCGTGTTTGGAAAAAAGTGATGGCGTAGAAAGAAAGCCTCGATCAAAATCAAAATATCTAGTTATCATTCGTAGCCGGACAATCTTTTCGCGCTGGCGAGTCTCTCTTTGTTTGTCAGAGGCTTTGTTTGTCTGTGCATTTGTTCCGACATCATCGAGTTGATTGAATAATTGAATTTGTTGTCGAGTAGTCTCTTTTTATTTATTTATTATTTCTTCCACTCTATTTTCGACTCAGGAGAGCCAGAGCACACACATTCACTCACTCGCATACGTGAAGGCAGTCTTGCTCTTCCCTTTCAAAAATAGAAAACCAGAATAATGATAATTTCATTTTTCTTCCCTCCTACCCCGGCCGTTGAAACAGCGGCTGACTGTTTATTTTTCTTTATTTTCTCTTTTATTCTTTTTTCTCCCCACCTTACGAGGAGAGTGTTCAACTAAAAAAGTCTACGAACAAACCCTCGCAGACGCGCCAGTGCTGTTCAAAACAAATACGAGTTTGTTTGACTGTAGTTATTTTTCTTTATTATTTATTCTTTCCCAACCGCTGAAAGCCAAAATGTTCGAAGTATGTATTTTAGGAAGGCTCTTTCGTGTTGTTTTTCCTTGTTTCTACACTGTATAAATTATTTTTCAACGTTTCCCTCATCTTCGTAAATCGTGTTAGGAGTGATTTTTCAATTTACACTAATCTTATAAGCAATCATGTTTGTAGTTGGAATCTTTCGGACAAATTAAAATCAGTTTTATAATCAAACAATTAAAACTGACGAAATTGGAAAGAAAATTATGAGAACTGAATAGAAAAATTCTATCCAAAGTCGGAAATGTATTTTCCGCAATCTTAAATTCGTTATCTTATTTAATATTTCGTTCTCTTATTTGATATTTCTCAATATCTCAATTCTCAAGTCTGTAGCTTGTTAAAAATAGGGTGGATTGCTAACCAAGAAATAGTCTTTTATGGCAAATTCAACGACTTATTAATATAACTTCAGCGTTTAATTGAGAATAAATTTTATTATGATGTTGAAGATCAATCTTGTTTCCACTAATATGTAATATAAACTTAATAAAACAACTTTTACTTCACGCCATAACGTGAGTTAATTTCCATTCAAAAGTTGTTTTATTAAGTTAATATTAAATTTTATTTTTACTCTCAAAGTGAGTAAAAATATAATTTATTTTCAATTAAAATTGACTAAAAGTCGTTGAATTTACCATAAAAAATTAATATTAACAACGCAGATCGTCATGGAACAAGAAATAACTTTGCATCGGAACACAATATCTAAACGGGATTAATAGAAAGACCATTCTCAGACCTTGTCTAAATTTTTAATTTTTCAAAGATTCTTTTAAAATAGGCTGACGAAGCTTCTTTTCAGAAGTGAGATGCATCCCTCTAGCATCTCCAATAAAAGTGACTAAAACAATATATAAAAGTGAAATACAGTGTCAATTTTAATATTAGATTATACTTTTAAAATCTTCACAAACATGTGTTCCAAGGTTCGGGAGTTCTTTATTTCTTCAAGTTATAATTTCAAATGTTTTCTAACGTCCCAGTGGGCTGTGACCAAAGCTATTACCGTTCTTCTAACTTTTCCTGAAGTAGACTACTATTTGTATTACCCAAGATACTTTGCGAAGATACTTCCATTGGGAGTATTACTACTATTTGTTTCTTTTAACACTATAACAGTGCTTTAAGTATTACTACTTTTTTGAGAATGTTCTGACTTGTTTATTTTAAGACTATAACAGTGCTATAAGTATTACTGCTATTTTGAGAATGTTCGGACTGTTAATTTTTTAAATTTTGTCAACCTTTCTCACGAGGTGAGTGTTGAACTAAAAAAAAATTTGTTATCCATCTTCTCAATATCAATAAAACGCTTCATTCTCTGATATCACTGTCCTCAGTTCTCATTCGGTGCTGTTTAATCCGCATGGAATTGAATAAAATGGGATTTGTTTCAAAAACTTCCACTGTTGACATGACAGGTGTGATACGAGGGAGGTAAACAAAAACGTAGTCTCACATGACACCTATTGGGAAAAAGTATTCAGCAAACATTCAATTCGCACCAGCTTTATTAGCGTGTTAGTACACCCAATCGACATGTAGGAATGAATATTAGCAATAATAAAAATAAAACATTGGAGAAATATTATTAAATAGGGCACAACGGGTACGAGGCGGCCGTGGTTGGGGTTGGGAAACTCCTCGTTGGGGAATAATAAAAATAAAATTTATACATTGGGATTCATTTGGCACGTTCATTATAACAGGAACAGTCCCCCGTTTTTTTGAGTCCAACGTTGTGCCCTCTCTGTTTTTTCCTCACTCCCTCGCATAAACTCTTGTCCCTCTCCCATGACTGATATTTTATAACTTATATTTAATCTTTATGTCTGACGATGTCCTGTACCCGGTGAGTCTGGTTCAACATATATAAAAACGGATGTATCTCAGTCCCAGGAGTCTCGTTGAAATGCAGACCCGCGCTCGACAAATGTGACATCGGAGAATTTCGAATTTCGCGCCAAGGCTATTAAAAAGAGTATGACGTAACATCAAATGAACTGTTGGTGTTATAAACATGCGAAAAATTGTTATTGTAATATTGATGCTGCTCATTTTGTTCTGAAAACTTGCTCCCTAGTTTGCTGTAATGTGGGGCTAACAAATTAAGAATTATTGTCACTGGCTTCTAACTAATTTAGTGCATGAAAATGGCGTTTTTTGTAATTTAATAAATTTTTCTAGGTTATCAATATTCTACCAGTACTGATACTTTATTGAATCTTTTTTGAGCATGAAACCCACATGAGTCTGAGACTTTTGCGTGGCTAATGAGTTGGATGATTGTGATTGATGAGCTGGACCTACAGTTTTAGGTGGGTTACGAATCACCGGGAAGTGATTTTACAGCAGAGAACAGTGTCTTTTTTGCTGGCCAATCTAATCGGCCACCCTTACAAAGAGTGCCCAGGAAAACGCAGTTTATCTGTATCTGATTGAACAGATACCTGCTACGGCTCACGGCTATCACTACACTGTGTAAATGCAGTAATTCACTAGTTAATAATAATCTATATCAAATATCACTCATTTCGCTAAATATTATTGAATAAACTACATCTGAATAATCTTATTTTTCCTGAATTAAGTTGATAACGAAAAATAACAATGAATACCTGAAATTATAATTTTTTAATATTAAAACTGACACTATTTTACTTTTAAATAATGTTTTACTCATATATATTGCAGGTGTTTGAGGAATGCATTTCACTTCTGAAAAGAAGCTTCGTCAGCCTTCGTCAGAAGTGAAATGCATTCCTCAAGCACCTCCAACATATGTGAGTAAAACATTATTTAAAAGTGAAATACAGTGTCAGTTTTAATATTAGATTGTTCAGTAAGTATTTCGTCATGGAAAACATCACAGATTATAATTTTTGTAGTCCTCGGCTGAAAACACACTTCTTAATTCCTATTTTACTATACTTTGCAATCCATCAACTTCTACGGTGATATATATCACTTTCCACTCCATAAAAGGTCGATAAATAGAAAATTCTTTATTTTTTCGGAGGATGAAGCCTACATTGTTCTGAGACCTGTGCGTGGTTAATGAATTGGATGGTGATTGATTGATTGATGAGTTAGACCTATAGTTTGTGTGTTTATTTAGTAATTAAATAGGAATGTTAGCAACTCAAGAGTAATAAATGATTTTTTATGATTAATTCTTGAAAGTATTAAAAATAATGAATCATAGTTTGAGGTGTATCCGAAATAATTAATTGAAAATATGAAATTACATTTCAAGTATGAAGCACACAAGAGTCCAATTTTAGTGTTGAGGGTAATCATAATTCAACCACAATCAAGTGATCTATCCATCAAGTCTTCTCCAGATCTAGAAAAATCATTCATAAATGTCTACTATATTCATTTATTCTGGGTTTTCCATCTTTGGATGGATTTGATACCGTCCCATCATCATTCAGATAAAAGAACAAAAACTCTGAGTATTCTCATACGGCCGCCATTTATTCCTCTAGCATACTGAGTTAAGTATCAGACTAAGCAGTACTCAGTACTGAGTACCGCCTCCCATTGAAGCATAAATGTAAATTGAAAATATTTAAACGATTTTTATGAATGAATATTGTCGGCCGGCCAGCACCGCACATGAAGCTAAATTGAATGAATGACCAATTGAATTTGAAATTCAAATATTTGTTCTGCGGGTTATTAAATCAGGTATTGACAACAACACCTCGCCCTCATGGGAGGCTATCAGTGCGCGCGTGCGCGTCTGTGCGTGAGTATTTAATACTTTTCTACGAGCATAACATTACAGTGTCACTGATTTACAACTACAGGTGTTCTTTTATAGATGCTGCTTCTTCATGGGCGCGGGATGGTCCATGATGGTTTCAGTCGGTGTCTCCTTCTTATTTTTTCCGAAGCTCCGAAAGGAGGAGGATGGCCCAGGAATCGTTCTATGTCAACATTGATATTTACACCGGCGTGGGTGTATGGGAGGATGCCATTGGCCATTAAGCAAAACAGTCTGCCGTTCACGGCTATTATAATAAAATGATAATTGTATATTTTGGCTTTCAGCCGAGGGCTGCGACGTAAATTGTGCCTTCATACTATAATCTCCATTAACATATTTTTCTTGTTGACGGCCGCAGCAATCTTCGCTATATATCTGTAATGGTATACACTAAAACAAATTTGTAACAGTCGCGGTGAAAATATTTAGTTGGCAGCATTGTCCAACGCTCAACAAACATATCCTGCTATTATTTTATTCAAATTGAAAACCTGGCTTCAATTATGTGTATTAATGATTCAGCTAGCTGAGGTTTATTAATAATTTCGATTTTATGCATATAGAATATTCTGAGCTGCATCTAAATATTCATAAAGTAATATTCGATGTATAAATATTAGAGTGGTTGCTCATAAGTATTGAAACTCAATAATACCTGTCATTTCGGATTCAAACTAAAATTATTGTAGATTAATATTAATAAGTGTAGAAGTATTGATGTTCGTTAGTCATTCCGTTTCCTTCAACGTATTGCTGAATATCTGTAATATTCATTGAATTCGAAATCAATGAGTACTATTAGTCGAATAATAATATGATTTGTGCCCTGTTTGTACTTGTTATTCCGTTGTATTCTTTCTGTGAGACACAACTGTTATCTTATATTTTTGTTTTACTTGGACTGATTTGATTTTAGAATCTTTATGTCAAGATTGATGAAAATTTTGTAATACATATACTATTAAAAGAATAAAACACTGTTAGATGTTGTCAATTCCACTTCTTTATTATTACAGCACTGGACCGCGGTTTCGTGGCTTCACCAGTCACATTTTCAAAAGTACTAATACATTGTTTATAAAATAATGTTGACTAATCTTCAAACGTCGATAGTCACTCAAATCGATATTTATGGTATCGATTATAGCATCAATATCAAATGTAAATAAAGGTATAATTAAAGTTACTGATCTAAATTTAAGCCTCTACATATAATAGGAATTGTTCTTAACAAGAATTCAAGTTAAGAACAATTCCCATTATATGTAGGCTTAATTTAAGATCAGTAACTCTAATTATACCTTTATTTACATTTGATATTGATGCTATAATCGATACCATAAATATCGATTTGAGTGACTATCGACTTTTGAATTTTAGTCAACATTATTTTATAAACAATGTATTAGTAGGCCTACTGTTGAAAATGTGACTGGTGAAGCCACGAAACCGCGGTCCAGTGCTGTAATAATAAAGAAGTGGAATTGACAACATCTAACAGTGTTTTATTCTTTTATTATGGAGTTCTACTACATCAACAGAAATTCTACAAATAAGTTGACATGTACTATTTACTGAATGTCTGCGACATTTATCGAAATCAATGAATCCTTTCATCAATGTTCATTCAATCAAATCGATCTTACAAAATCACGTCAGGTCTTATAAAATCAATATTTGTTTCATTCTATACAATATAATTGTTTAGTGAAACAATATCTGACTGAATAGAGAAGCTTACCACTTTATCAAACTAATTAAATTCTAAAATTGTTATTTATTTGTAAATCTTCATGAGATTACCATGGATATTATACAAAATCTTTACTTGATTATTTAAGAAACGTCTCCACTAAGTCGATTGCAAATATGATATAGTGTGATGCAAATGAGCTTAAAATGAAAAACTAGTAATTGCTAGGGGTGAGAGAAGTGTGTTCACGCGTGCGCGCGTGCTTGTGTGTAAGTGTGAATGAGGAAGAGAGAGGGATTTAGTGAGCATGAGAGAGAACCGATAAAAGCGGATGAGAAGTCTGAAGGCAGCTGAAAAGGCATTCTAGCCAATCCAAGCACCGGTTATGTTATGATTATTGTTATAGTTAATATTATCATAATCAGAAACTTTATTATTATTATTGTTGTTGTTAATATTATTATGGCTTTTCGGGGTGCCTGTGCCTGCAGAGCCCAGAGGCCATCAAGATCCCCCCGGAGGACTTCAGGCTCTGTCTCATGCATGCCGGCTGTTTTAACTGTTATTGTTATTTCCCCTTTTGGGTTGCTTTACGCTGTGTCACGAGTTGTGTCTCCTTCTTACGCCTTGTCTACTCTCTCACTCCTTGGCTCAAGGTTTTTAGTTTTTATTGTTACGATTATTATTATTATTATAATAACGGTTGTCATTATACACAAACAGTGTCCCGTTTTCTTCTCCTCGCCCGGTCGTCTGACTCTAGCTGACACACCCTCTCGGCTCTACTACTTAAATATATACTTTACTGAACTTACTCCTCCTCCTTCTCCCTTATTTTACTCCCCCCCCCCCACCAACCCTTGAAAACTTGCAAGTATACGAAGCAATTCGAGCAGTTGCCCAAGTGTTCTTCAATGGTGCTTCTTTCGCCCTAGCCGAATATTCATTCTAGTCCAATGAACGGAATATTTACTATGTATATTGATCTAGCTAAATTCACCTCACAGAATAATCAAAAACTTGAATTCACAAAATTCCAACGATTACTCTCAACGTATAAATACGATTTCTAATTGTATTACTGAGTTTTCAGTAGGTTTTCATGAATGGTCTGTATGTTTGGTAAATCTGAGGAAGAAGTTACACAGAAGTGTATTGGCTTATAAGTGAGAGGTTCTAGGCCCGTATTTATCAACCTCGATGGAGGCTTCCTAAATTCAGGGAGACTTGAAAAGCATTTAGTCAGGCTTCCTGGAATTAAGGATGCCTCACGGTAGGTTCACAGTCAATTGAGATGCTTTCTTTCTTCTCTTTTCTCTTGCTGATGAAACCCAAATGAGTCTAAGACGTTTGCATGGGTTATGATGATACAATGATGTTATGGAAGTTGGACCTACAGTTTTAGGTAGATTCCGAACCACCAGGTAAGGGCCGTTTCACACATATCGATTTCAGCCGTTCGGTTGATCTCGAACGGAATGGACAAAAGTGAACTAATTTCGAACTCCGAACTCCGTTTTATGGGGATAGATAAAGATAAGATTAAGATAAAATTACTTTATTTATACAGACAGAGAAGTCTCTGAAGAGGAAAAGCAATGCAAATAGATAATGCATTGAATAAGCAATGCAAATTATCGTGCGGACAACTTCGATATAGATAGATAGATTTAAGCATCCACTGGCCTCCCATCATGGGGGCATCTGGATTTGTCCAATGTTAAATTTAAAATTATTATTTCCATTCAGGCTATATTAATTATGATTTTTATAATAATCTCTATATTCTTGGCTTGAATAGAAACCACAGTCCTCTAGCTCTCTCTTGAAAACCTCTCTAAATTTTTTGAAAGGAAGTCTCTTAAGCCTGGCTGGTAAAACCTTAAAAAGTTGAACTCCTGAATTTCTAACACCATTTGCATAGAGAGCAGTGCGATGAGTTTTATTTCTAAGTTCATCCCTGTACCTAGTGTTATGAGAATGTGTTTCGATGTGTTTGAAACTGCCCACAAGTTTACTGTACCTCAACCCGTGTCATACCGAACGGCTGCCGTCCTGGTCAAGACATTGGACGGCTGCTTCACGGCAACGGACGGTTGTCATTAACGTTTGCCATAATATCGATGTGTGTGAAGATTATCATTTATTTCTTCTCGCCACTGTTGGAATGTGGACCGTTCGAGATTTTACCGAACGGATGAAATCGATGTGTGTGAAACGGGCCTAGTCATAATAAAGTAGATAAGGTCATGTTTTTCCTGTCAGCCACACTTCCAAGCGCAGTTCGATCGCCACGTCACCACGATCAGCGAACGGTCTATCACTACCTACAAATCTCTCTAAAGTTTACAATTTTTTCTACCTAATTTGAATATAAATCAATCAAAATGACTTGCATATAGCCTATTAGGCGCACTGTGATGCAGTCATCAATCTGCTGTTTGTATGTTGTCATGCAGCAATGACATAATGTCATCTCATTTAGACTGAAGTAACTTGTGTACAGATATCGTAGTATGAGGTGCAGTGAAACCCACTCGATCTCAGTTTCTATACCGTGTGATGGCAGGAGCAGACCATGCTACTACTCTACACTGTTGTCCATCAATGTAAACAAGTGAGATATCGATACATCGACTCTCGCTAGTTATCTAGCGGGGTTAAAGCCAAAGAAAGGCTCATCTCAAAGAGACTTCTGTGCAGACAGGTTGACATCATCAACATTCAACGATTAGCAAATGCGAATTCGGTGCAGCTTCTGCTAGTGCAGTTCTGCAGTAGTCGAAGGCACTAGAGATCGAATTGACAGAGCAATAGCAGCATATAGAGAGCAACAAGAGCAGCCGTTGCAATATGTATTCAATTACAGTACCCTATGTCTCTGTATGTTAATTTCTACTCTTGATCTCTTGTGATGGGCCCAACTTTGCTATGTAGCACAGTGAGATTGACAGCTGTCTGTCAATGGCACCTAGTCTGTGGAATGACAGTGTTTCCAACAATTTGTACATATATGCTTGTGTGAGAGCGAGAAAGAGAGTGGGAGGAGAGAGAGAGAGAGAGAGATTCATATTTATATCACAGTGTACATTTACAATATAATACATAGAAATATTGCATTATTGGTTACGAACAACAATATTCAGAATTGATTGTATAGTATTTTTTTTAAATTGAGACATGATGAGTTGAATTATGTAAATTGAGTTCAAAATCGATTTTATTTCCTCTTCATTTTACATTAAACAACACATATTATAATAAAGGAAATTAAGTTGGATTAAATTGAGTTACTATTTTTATCTACGACCGTGTCATAATGTATACATTACAGTTTCACAATTGATGGCAAAACAGCTGTCTTTTCGAAATGCTTTTTGGAACCCGTTGTATAAAGAGCTCATTATAGTACAGGTTCTACATTATAACACGGGTTCTGGACCAATCAGAAGCATTTTTGATGGAATCAATATCGTAATTCAATATTGTGAAACTGTCAGCTGATTTGATCAAAATGCTAACTAAGCTGCTAACCTAACAATCTACTATAACTTTTCGTATTTGAGATGAGAGGTTATAGGTATCTCTGACAGTCACAGGTAAAATGAAATTGTTTTAATTAAATGTATACTAGTGATCGTAGATAAAATAGTGTATGCAACGATTTTATTTGGCCATTAAAGCACTCGTGAGATATTTATAACACTCGCATTCGCTCGTGTTATAACTTACATCTAACTCGTGCTTTAATAAGGGTCAAAATAAAATCGTTGCATAAACTACTATTAAGATGAAGGCAATCAGCATTGGTCAGGCTAGATGATACATAAAATAATGGGTAATTTCATGACTTGAATCAATGCTTATAATGATAATAAAGAATAGAATGGTACAAAAAACATTGTAACATTGAGTGATGATTTTGTAGAAACAGAATTACTTACAGAATTATTGTTACTGCTAATGAAAAATATTCTGCTAATGTAAGTTGTTGAAGGTTATATTTTTATTGAACATTTTTAGTTAAAATATATTATTAAGATTTCATATTAACTTGGTATCACGTAGTAAATCTAACTTTTCATGTCTTATTTGATAATTTATTAATTCTTTCAAGTAAAAAATATTGCAACTTTCAAAGAAATCCAAAATTAATGTTTCAAATACTCTTTCTACGAATTCTATAGCACATGATTTTAAAATTAATTTCAAACTTTAATTGGTTTGACATAATTAGTTTACAATTGGAGCCCAACATCTTATTTAATAATAATTAATTAATTCTTTCAAATAAAAGAAAAATAATTCAACTTTTTGAAGTTCTCTTTCTAAAGATTCTATACCATATAAATTGAAAATTGGATTTGAATACCATACCAAGGAAGATTAAAAGTGATTAGTACAGTAGTAGAAGATTGTTTTTGATTACACTGAACGTAAATGAAACGGATAATCTGAATAAGCTCCACTGCGCTTGATTGAGTAACCGAACTGCTAGAAATGTTCGAAACTCACCTAAAATTGTAGGTCCACTATGATCCCTATAACATGACATAACTCACCTAAAATTGTAGGTATGATCCCTATAACATGGCATAACTCACCTGAAATTGTAGGTCCACTATGATCCCTATAACATGGCATAACTCACCTAAAATTGTAGGTCCACTATGATCCCTTTAACATGACATAACTCACCTAAAATTGTAGGTCCACTATGATCCCTATAACATGACATAACTCACCTAAAATTGTAGGTCCACTATGATCCCTGTAACATGGCTTAAACAGTGCGGTTGAACTACCCTTAAGGGTCCTCCTCCAACAATACCAATCAATATGCATATTATCTATTCATATGTATTATCTTGCTGTGCAGAACTGACCTTTTTGAGTCGTGGCGGACGCGTTTCGAACTATGTTGTTCTTCTTCGGCGCTTGTCTGCAACCAAGCGCCGAAGAAGAACAACATAGTTCGAAACGCGTCCGCCACGACTCAAAAAGGTCAGTTCTGCACAGCAAGATAATACATATGAATAGTTCTACTGCAGTTCACGAAAAATGGATAACCACAACAATGCATATTATCATTATTTTAATAATATGATTCTGTAGATATAAGTTAAAAAGTAAGGTGAATGGCACTGGTGCTTTTAAATTGCATAATAAAAGACCCTGAGCCATTGTATCGAAATAATGCTGGCCAAAATAAAGTAGCAGCGTATCTGGAAATGAATTTCCAATTGAAAAAAGCGCTGAGACATTGGCGAGTGGAGCTGAGGTCGTTGGCTTCGGTCTCATTCTTGGGCTTCCTTCAATTTCTACCTCAGCAGTGGCGGCGTCTGTTACCATTGTTTTTTACTTTGCCTTTATTATTAATTATAACAGCATCTTCGGTTATTAATCAACGTCTTACATCATTTTCGTCTCTCATTCACGTTAATTATTTGTCTGTCTCACTCCCACTCGCCAGCAAGGCGACATTCTCCACTAATGATCATTTGTATTCAAATGTCATGTCGCCCGAATGGAAGTCGTTACTTTTTTCTGAATATTCATAATATTATTATATCTTTTTTCGCCCCTAGTGTATCGTTGAAATTTATCGTGTACAATTTGCATTAATTATTATGTTATTTCCTATTGTCGGTCGTACCGGACTGTTAATGTCGATTGTAGCATGGGAGTTCCGTTTGATATGACTGCGACTATTTACACGTATGCGTGTTGGCATTCAATGCCAGATGCTAGAATTTATTTCCACACTGATAGTCTCAGGTCTGTTTCAAATGAGTATTATCGATCCCATTCTTTCAATGAATTAATAGGACGTTTTGTCAAATTTGTTCAGTTCATGCTATCAATAATTATTGTTTATCTTTTTCTTTTAGCTTTCTTGATGTGTTTATGACTTTTAATGCTATTAGCTCCAATAACGAGTACACTAAACTTGTGTTTGGTGATAACGGACGAGAATCTCCCCAAAATTTTCAACCAACACAAAAAACATCATTTTTGTCTTCTATCAGGACCAGAACCTTTTTAAGCGATATTCCCCCGAAATTTAGGCGGCTCTGGTTGCGCAGTTGGTTGGGGCGTTTGTCTGTGAGGAGATAAGGCTCTTGCTGGCTTCGTTTCCTGCTGCCTTGGGTTCGAATCTCATTCAGCCATGGATTCTTCTCATCATTCACCCATCACCTCATTATCCACGCATAAGTCTCCAGACTCATGTGGGTATCATTCGCAATAAAAAAAATATATTACCATCTTAATTGATATCTAGATTAAATAATTTCCGGGTTCACCCCTGAACAATGTAGAATACAAACTTCTTAAGTCAGAGTAGTTTCATATAGAGTTTATTCATCAACTAGTTTGTACAAAGTTATAAAAAGGAGGTTCTCTCAACAAGATTTACTATCAAATTCATAAAATTAGAGTTTGTTGATGCGATTTGAAGGATTTTCTTTGGGTGCTTTCATAGTGGACGAGTGGAGCATCCAATATATATAAATATATAATCATCATCGCGAAATCAAGTAAATGCTGTTAAATAGTGTCTTACTGATTGCAGCAACGTGAAGAGCTTATTTCTCATATCAGATTGTATTTAGTATCTAGTGTTGTATTTATTCTCGTATTTACGAACCTAATTTGAAGTTTCCTTTACTCAGGAGGGACTTAAAAAGAAGTCACTCAAAAGGATTTTCAAGTAGCTCTGGAGTTAAAGAAGCCTCAAGGAAGGTTCATGATCCCAACTATAGACTTCTAAAAATTGTTATTTTACTAGATGGTGACTCCCAAGGCGAGTACAGGAAAGTTCTATTATCCATGGGTGACTCCAGCAATAAATTTCTCTAGATAAATGAAAATTGCGGGAAGTCCGTTATTATAGGGAAAATCAAAATAGATTCCATAATCGAATATGTGACAAACTAGGCTAAACGCATATTCTATTCTTGTAGGAGAGTTGTGTGTTTTAATGTTGAAAGGGTTTGCAACTTGCTAAGCGATGTCTGCTGTTCATAACATGCTAGACCACCATTTCCGACATCTGTTCTGCACTGGAATGGCTTCGGCGCAACAGTAGTTGAATGAAATTTATTTATATAAACGCAATACGGCCGTCTATTGCAACAAGAACAATAACAATAATATCGAAGTGGATATTGGTAGTCTGTGCTGTAGTTATTGTATTAGATATTGGCAGTAGTCGGTCGCTATCGCAGTATTGTGCGCAGAAGTCATAAGCTGCAGCTGTAAGAAAAACCTATTAGCAAAACACAGCAATGGCAAAGCGGCATGGAACGGATAATATTGTAAATAATAACAGTACAGTAACGGTTGATGTGATGGGGAAAGGGTTCTTGTGATATACTCGAATAATAAGAACAATGATAATGCGATAGAGCAATATGGCAACGTTGTAGGCCTTCTACTTTCCTCTCTTTAACTCTCACAGACATCAGAACCACGCTTTTTAAAAGTTTTTTTTCTGTCATTTTATGCCGATCTCTATTATTACTATTCCGTACGCCACTTGCACATTAACACGACTAAAAAAGATCTATCTGAACACGTCTATTTCATTTAAAGTATAATAAAAACTAAAAAAAAAACTTAAGTGAAAATTAATTCACGTTATGGCGTGACGGCCGTTTCACTCTGTTGTTAAGAGCATCGTCAGACAACTCTTGATAACAGAGTGCTCTTGACAACAGAGTGAAACGGTCGTCACGCCATAACGTGATATAATTCTCACTTAAAAGTGTTTTTTGTTTTTTTTTTAGTTTTTATTACATATTGGTGGAAACAAGATGGATCTTCAACATCATAATTCGTTTGAAGCGTTCACATTTCCGGTTTTAAGCTATACTTTTGAGAGCCTACAATTTTAATATTATATTTCCTACAAACTTTTATCCTCTTTAAGTATTGTTTGAAACCAAAATAATTAAAGTTGAGTTTAATGGAAGCGTGAGAGATGTGATCACGATTCAGGGTACAGGGGCTTTGTGTTCTGTTTTGAGAAACCAAATGAATTTCAGGATTTTCTAGGCTTAAATTTCATGCCTCTAGGCTCAAATTTCATGAATTAGGCTCAATTTCTTTAATGCTTATTGGTTGGCTTATTGAAATGTCAATATTGCTCATTGTTTTATGCTTTCTATGATTATTAAAGTACGGTTATAAGTTAAAAAAGAAAGTTTTATACATTTTATAAGCATTACGATGATGTACATACGTTGTACTGTAAAAGCTATTGTACCAGCGAACACATAAGACCAATGTGCATGATCACAAGTGATCACCAATGTGATCTATGTGGTCTTATATGTTCGCTGTATTGTACCCACTCTAATTTCCAAGGAGAAAATTACTTGAAGGGTGCTCCACTGTGAACGCACTTTTGTAGTTACCTGGAATTTGTGATAAAAAATCACCATATTAAGTCCAGTATGTTTGGCAACATATTGGAACCTAATTTCCTTTTACTTTCTTTATTTCAATTGGGAATCCTCCTAATATTCGAAAGTTCTGTCTCAGTGAATTTGATTGTTATAAAGAACAATTTCCAATCAAAAGCGAAGGCCGATTCTGAAAAACTTCTATTGGTATCCACTTTGAATGGAATTCTAAAGGAGAGCATACAACTTATGAAGGCTTTGATGAGCCTGATTGAATATCAATTTCGTCTTTGCAAAAATAAAAGACCGTACTGATATGCTGATGTGTGTGTTTCGATTGAGAGATTCAAGTGGAAGTCGATTTGCTCCGAAAGAAAAATGAAATAGAATAAAGGGTTGAACGGAGAAGCAGTTGCTAATAATAAGAGAAGGACTTCGGTTTTTAAAGGCTTGACTTTTGATCAAGTGTAAAAAATACAGTCTCTTGTGTATCGGACAAGAATGAAATTTCCATTCCGTTTCCACTCATTTTTGTGAATTAGAGTTTTATTGCCCGTTAAAAGAAGGGTAGGCAAACGCATGCCTCACCTAAACGACGGTCGCCAAAGGTAGATTTCCAATAAAAGGGAGGTTCTTGATAAAAAAATAAAACAAAAGAAGGGAGGCGGAAAAATATGAGAATGTTGAGCTATTAGCCGATTGCTCGTCGATAAGAGAAAGGTTGGTTGGGTGGTTGAGGAGGGAACGGGGAATTGGCTATATCTGGAACTCACTATATCTGTGTTAAATGTCCTATGCTTATAAAACTGTTCTGATGAGGAATTCGTTATATGTGTCGACTAGGGGAATTCCCTATATCTGGAATTCACTGTATGTCAGCCGGAGGAATTGCCTATATCAGGAACCGGCTGTATCGTCGCTAGCGGGAACTCACTATATCTGACGTCACACCTACGTCACAGCGTACTGTGACGGTTGCAGGTGGGTCTCCTCCACAGCGTACTGTGACGGTTCCTCAGCTCCAGGTGGAGCCAACGAAACGGCGATAGAATACCAACACTATTCATTCATCTACCCCAGTGATAGACAAACTCTGTCGGTGAGAGCGCGGCAGAGCGCGCCCTGCTATTTTAAATTAACATAATTAAAATAAATAGTGACCGAGTATAAACGGTTTTTTACTTGGCCATTGTTAATATAAAAGCCAAATGCCACTGACTGACTGATTCATCACTATTTCTTGTAAACCAAGCGGCTAGAAGTTGAAATTTTGTGCACATGTTCAGTTATTAATATCCCTAGATGCATACTAAGAGCAGGTTTTACCTGAAATCCCACAGTTGACTTTTTTAATTACTAACCACCTTTTCTTAATCATTCTTATTAATTAGAATTTATACTTATAACCTATAAATAATTTTTTATATCATATTTTTATCCGCCAAACATGACAAAAAATCAATTTGCATACGTTTCTGAATACAATATGGCACAGCCAGCAAAGAGAAACTTGCGAGCTAGCTACAAGTTCATTATAATACAAAAAAATACATGAAAAAAATACTCTACAATCTGACTCTAACCTATCTGGTGAAGCCAGAAAAGCTAATTACCATTGGCCGACTGACTCATCACACTTTCTCGAAAACCATGTGAAATTTCCAGCATTTGGGACCAAAAACAACAATTTTTCAAGATATATTTTATCACCGTTTCTCAAGAACTATGTGGCCTTATAAGTTGAGTATCCAGGTTCATTTAAGACTCTAGTTAAGCAAAATTTTTACCAGGTGTGAAAATGTATTACTTTTAAAATTTGGTTGCATATATATCTCCGCCTCCCATCAGTGGTTTTAGTTGGACAGCTAAAACGTGGGAAGCGATCCTGCTGGCTAGTCATATAATACTGTATATTATGGTAGCAGAGCCATTTCCTTTGCAAATTTCAATACAGTGGAACTTTTACATGCAAAGTAACATTGTTGAACTCAAACACTCGCTAGGAGGGTGTATACATTTATTGTTGTGCATGTCCGCACAGTTGATCTGTGTAATAAAAAAATTTGTCCAGACATTTGCTAACAATAGCTAATAGCTTATATGCTTCATGTTTATGAATTGATTGGAATGATTCATTTTCCTCAAAATTTCCATCGTAATTATTTTTGTAATTTTCCAAGATATTTCTTTTGATAAGAATTGTAGAACACTAAATTCTAAATTCGACAAGCCTAAAAGCCAATTCTTGCAGCTGGTCAAAAATGAACCTTTTTTTGTATTTTGGAAAGTTGCTATTACCAAGTACTGAGGGAAGTGATAGCCGCGAGCCGTAGCAGGTATCTGTTCAATCAGAGAGATAAACTGCGTTCTCGTAGGTCCTGTTTGTAACGGTGACTGATTAGATCGGCCAGCAAAAAAGACACTGTTCTTTGCTGTAAAATCACTTCCCGGTGGTTCGGAACCCACCTAAAAATGTAGGTCCAACTCATCAATCACCATCATCCAACTCATTACCCACGCACAGGTCTCAGACCTATGTGGGCTTCATCCTCAAAAAAACCCCAAAAAACAAAAAACTTTATGTACAAATATCTTGAAAAATAGCACATTTTTAGAGCCTCATTATACAGAAACACTACAGTCGTGGGTCACAATTTCAGGCTAAATTAATTAAACCAACCCATGCTGGAGGGGGTGAACATTTATAACAAAATTAGAAAAATTATTAGATAGGCTTGCATTAATAGGATAGCTGAAAATTTTTATAAATAATAGAGATAGGAAAAAAAATATTAACAAAAGGAATTTTAAAATATACATCTCATCATATAAACAATCGATATACTTTAAAATAAATTAGATACTGCCATAAAATAAGGATGAATATAGAATATGATGGTTGATCTATGGATACTACTACACTAGCGGCCTGGCAAGGGGGGCGGACCGCACCGCGTTCCAGCCCTAGGGAGATGACAAAAAGCTGATATAATATAATGATTATACATGATTGTATGCATATAATGATTATAATTTCAAAATTTGAATCATATAATGTGATTTGTTAAACTTTGGTGCTAATATGGACTCTAAATAAGTGAACCTATAAATGTTATCAAATGGTTCGCGTGTTCTCCGAGGCTGGACCAAAACACTTATTAGAATTAATTTTGACCGATAATGCAGGATAAAATTATTGTATTAAGTGCCTAGAATCGCTTAGAGAGCGTGTACGAAGGGATTATTTTCGTAATTTTTCCCCCGGGATAGAATTTTAAGACCACTCTTATGTAGAAAAGTCCAATAATTATTGTTTATTTTCAATGTATTTTTTTCTCTATGTTTTGTGTACTTTCATCACATATATATGATTGAATGAGCTAGTCCTATGTTTTGACTCGTGACTCGAGGCTCGCGATTTTGTCTGTATGTTTGTATGTTTGATGATAACTTTCGAATACTTTGACGAATCAAATCAAATCAGAAATGGTTTTATTTCTCCTTCAACAAATACAATATGTATGAAGGTAAATTCATATAAAATACAAAATAAACAAAAAAAAAGTATACAAACTATTCAATACAAAATATATAGTTAGAGAGCAAAAAATTCCTCACTTGGGCCTTACGCCTGTGTGTGAAGAAGAGTCCGCGTCATCATTACAAAATAGTTCATTATAGAAGAATAAAAAAAAACTCTGTTGAAAAAAAAATATTACTTTAAGCTGAAAAAAACCTGGGGGAACTTAAAAAAAGGCTCCGGAAGCAGGCTTCCCCCATCCATCAAACACGCGAATTATGGGCACAACTGAGAAAGAGTAGTAGTTTTTAGATCAGCTTCTGCCAAGAGCACCCTATTCGAATATTTCGGGATTTTCCAATTAGCCAATTTTCTAGAGAGCTACGACAAGCAATTGTATGGAGCCCAAACATTACTAGAATAACATGCAATTGCATTCTGAAGGAATTAAATTAGAAATTTTGTCAGAGGCCTGGCCCGGGAGTACACTCTGGTTTATGAGCTTTTTCCTCACCTGACAATATAATTATCACAAAAGTATGAGGAAATTTAATTGAAAACACACTTAATATTTGAAATATCAAGGAAACTACATTTTTAAACAGTTTAATTTGTTTAATATAATTTTGTAATATATATATTTTTATTAATCACCAGTTATTTGATTAACATTATTTGTTTTAAAACAAACTAAATATAATTACGAACCAAGCCTAGTGGAGGTCATTTCCAGTGAAAATATATATTTACATTTATCTATTTTGCTTGAACGGCCGGCCTCATTGGACTCAATCAGTTTCTTGTCCTCCTTGATAAGTTCTCTTTCTGCATTGTCCAGTACTTCTACATTCGTTCTGATTTTCTCTATCAGTTTTTATCTATAAATACCCTTTGTACAATATGTCAGTTGTTTTTTTTTTATATGAATATTGTTTTTATTTCTTTAAGTTTCTTTAGATTTTCGGCGTAGATTTCCTGGGTTATTTTCAGTTATAACATATTATGGTTTTATACCAAGTCATTATAGACTTGGATTCCAGGGGGTCCACATGGAATACTATGTGGACCACCTTCTTTCCAAGAGCTTTTACACAGACAGACAGTCGGACAACGGCACAATTCCAATAAGGCCCTGTGGGTCCTTAATAAGAAGAACCAGTTATATTCTGGTTTGAAGAAAACTATGAAGATATGTAGTGACTTATGAATGTGGCAAACATAAATACTTTAATATTTGATATTTCATTAATATCTTAATTTGTTAGTATAGTATTGATTAACAATATTTTCTCTTTTATTTGCGCGTTATTTGTTAGGCATGCGGGCAATGCTAAGCACGCTCGGAGAATTCGCCATTGGTTATTAGTTGTGAGTAAAGAGTGGTTAATAATGGTAAGCTTTTATTATTAAGGAGTAGTGGTGACTAAATTCGAGTGAAGAACTGTAATATATACGAGTATATTATCACCCCACTACGACACTTGAGAGAGAGAGTGAGAGTGAGAGTGAAAGATAGAGTGAGGGTGAGTGAGAGAGAATCATACTATAGAACGCCTACTTTTGTAGCCTATTGTACAATAACGCCATGCTTCATCACAAGAAACATAAAAATATAAATATGCGTGAAATAAGGAAATTAAAATGTTATGGAAGATAAATTTAGACAAGAAAGAGAGCAAAAACTCTTTAAAATCACATTCAGCCAGAAAATCACGCATCAATTAAACATGCAATCTTCTCTTGAAAAGGGAGAGGGATGGTGTGAATAGCCTACTAGAAGAACTCATCTGATCAGAAACTCTTGACTAACAAAAGAAGCCAAATCTGTGACTTTTATGGAGGTGAAGACATTTTTTCCAGATGAGGTATCTCCCAAACATTTTCTTTGTTTACAAATGCTCCAAATTTCTGAAATTGACTTTACGTAATATTATTGCAAATTTTACGGAAATGAACTGCGGCTTTATTTTTAATAATAATGAAGACATGAACCTAAGAGATTTGACTGGGGAAGTCAAAGATATGACACAATAAACCCTCATCACCACTTGACCTTGTAATTCCAAATTAAATAGATCTCCATTTCTTCTTTACAAGATACAAGAGACATAATAAATTTAGCAAAGTAAAAAGCATCCTGTGTCCGTGAGTGTCGGTATGAATGGAAACACCATATGTACTATGATAGGTATGGAAACTATAGAAACTGTGTATGAATGATGATTTTTGTAATCAGATGAAAAAAAACTAAATACAAATAATAATCTACAAGCTACTCACAGGTAATTGACATGACAGAAACAGAAACAGTGATTAAGCCTGATCATGTTCTACTACACTCAAAACGCAGAACAAAATACATGAAGTATTCAATTAAATACTGTACTTAATGAGAAATTGATATAGCCTAATATTTTTTGAAGAAGCACTCGCATGACCATCACCACTGTACACACTGTTTTCTCATGTTTGCTTTTTGAATTCTTATTCTTGAATTTTTGATACACAAAAACTTTGTCTTATTTTCAAGAAAAAAAAATAATTTTAAATGAAAATAAATGAATTTTTGAATGACATCCTATTCATGAGAACAAGTTGATAAGTAACTGACATTTTATAAAATAACTATAATTTTCATAGCTGTCATTAATAATAACTAGTGGCTTGTAGGGGCAAAAATCCCTGAATAAAAACAATAATACATAAAACAAGTCATTATACTACAGTATTATAAATCAAACGAACTAACAATCAAATTACATATGAGTCAGAATTTCCCTGTTTACTAGATTTTTTGTGTGAGAATAGTCTTTTTGGTTGCTTTGGTTGTTATTTTTACAATAAACAAGTTGATTCCTTCCGGAGATTTAACTCTGCTAAATGCAACATATAATTGCCCATGAGTAAATACTGGTTTACTTAGGTATATCCCAGCCTTGGGACTTATTGATAGTAATACAAAAAGCTAGTCTGATTGGAAATTGTTTTCTTGACATATGGAAAGGCATATTAGGGTATGTTGATATAAGCCTAATTCCTGGTAAAAATATTGCATTACCTTTCCAGATCCAGTTATTATTTCTAACTTTATGCACCTTCCGTAAAGGCCCAACACAATTCATCATACGCCATTGACCAAGCCTGACCCGATTCACATTCCTTATCAATATCACGATAGCGCCAATTTTTAGTGTAATATGGTGTTTATGTGGTGGCATTCCTGATGGTGTGATATTCTATTGGAATATTTAAAAGTTCAATGGGTTCATCAGTAATAATTTTGTCCACAATAAAGTAGTTCTTTGCTTCTCCCTCCACGTTTCCAAGTATTACATTGTTAATATTACAGGGTTGCCACCCAACCTTGAAAACCTGGAAAACCTTGAATTAGCCTTGAATTTGGTGAACCTTGAAAAAATCTTGAAAAAACCTTGATTTTCAGGTACAAACCTTAAAAACTACGAATTCACCACAATAATTGAATTTGAATATGTCAACATGAAAAAATAAATTAAATGGTGTTTCTATCCATTTAGAAGATGGGTGAGAAATGAATAAAACTGCGCTCTGTTTGGACTCTACTTTATAATAATTTATTGTAAGTTTGATCATAGAGAAAGCATCTCTCTCTCTCTCTTAAGTATGCTTTCTATATGGTTTGATCCTGCCGTGTCACATGGATAGAGTTATGGTGGGAGAACAAGAGAAATTCACTCGCGTTAAATATAGCACAAATAAGAGGAGTGCAATTAAACTGGCATAAAACCGATCAAACATGCAAATGTGTCTGAATACGATTTCCGCCCAGACATGCTTTTTGTTTACACAGCGAATTCTTCCATTATGTGTCATCAACATTGATAATAAAATTCAGGGTTGCCACTCCAATAACTCAATTGAATAGTATGAAGTGATTTTATTGTAGTCTAGTCAGTTGGTTGTTTTCGTTGTTACTGGTAACTTACTCCTACGCTTCCATCTACATAAGAAGGTAAGAATATTATTTTCACATTTTTTCTTACTACGGTACTTATAATTTATTGTGCACATTACTAGAATGTCAATTTAATTAATTAATCCTACATCTGGAGAGATAGGAGATGCAAGCTGTGAGCTGAGAAATTGGAAAATGATAGATAGTCTTCTGAATAGTAACTCTTCATCACTGAAACCCATGATTATACATTTCACTGATTGGAAAATATGATAGAGGATTATTGATTCTTTGCATAACTTTTCCAATGCTACCGCTATCAGGTGGATAAAACTGGAAGCAGAAAAACTTCAATTATTATCTGATGCCAGAAAGAGAGCAGCGGAATTAGACGAGAAAATAGTTGAAATTGGCAAGAAATTAAAAAAGTAATAATATAGATTTTCTTGATGTTTTTGTAAAAAATTCCGAATGTTTTATAGTTTACTGCATTTCTTTCTTTTTTTAATAAAAAATAACTGTCTATTCGTCGTGTACATTATACTGCTTCTAATCTACTTGATCTTTGAAAAATTGATAGCCTACCTTTTATAATTCACATAGAAACTATAGTCCATTATCAGTGTTTTATTAAACTTATACGAAAAGGAACAAATTGTGATGTCTGATGAATTCCATTGACATGAAGCAGCAAAATAGTGAGTATTTTTTATATGTTCACAAACTTTAATTATTATAAGCATGTTTTCTATTTCCATCTGAAGTTGGTGTAATCAGTGGCGGCTCGTGAACTCTCTCCTTGGGGGTTCAACTTCTTGGGAGACTACCAAATGAAATGCCTTCACTTAATAACTGTAAAGGGTTTTTCTTAGGTATTTTTGTCATGTATCAAAAGCTATAATATTTCGCCACAGATTATTTTGGTTTGAATAGTGTTGTATACTCGAGTACTTGCCAATTCTGGAAATTGATATTTCATATTAACTTTTTGTTGTAAATTTAATGACTTGCAGTCAGTTTTAAATTGTGAAAATATAATTAATTCACTCATACTTGGCCGAACGTTTTTGAGTTATTGAATCTCATCTTCAAGGCATCCTAGATCGGCGATGTAGGCACGAACTCAAGACCTTGGAACAATATGAAATTCACAAACTCACCACACACAATAAACAAAACATCCTTAATGAACAATTAAATTGCAAATCACACAAACTTTTTGACCACATTATACAAAAACCACAATTTTTTCTAATCAATGAAAATCGCCGATCCAGGATGCCTTGAAGATGAGATTCAATAACTCGAAAACATTCGGCAAAGTGTGAGTAAATTTATTATATATTCACAATTTAAAACTGACAGCAATTAAGCCATTAAACTTACAACAAAATGTTAATATTAACAACGCAGATCGTCATGGAACAAGAAATCCAAGAATGATATTTTTTAATGTCTGCAATCGAGATGCTCCACCAGCTCCTTGCATGATGATATTTTTCGATGTTCATTAGCAGACTTTCCATCACCACAACCACCATCATTACAGTATACAATATAGGCTACCAGCTATAAAGTATTAACTGTTTTCACTGAGAAATCTAATTCACAAGCACTATCTTCGTATCACAATTTTATAATAGGCATAAATAAAAACTATGAAGATTATAGAATCTATAAAAAATAAAAAAATGTAGGCCTACTCCTAATTCAATTTTGTAAGAGTTCTTAGAATTTTAAAAAGGACTTTGAAATTTAGAAATAGGCTCCGGTAATAATAATAATATTATGGCAGAGAACCTGCTATATTAACAGAACTTTATTATACAAATTCAAGTCATCTCTTTTTTTCACTGCAAAAATTTCAATAACTCTCTCATTGAAGTCTACCAACTCATTGACCAATCCTATTTCTATTGATAACATTGCTAGGGAGTCCATCTTCTTCCATCGTACTTCTGAGGAATGTCTTAATCCTCTTGAGAGAAGAGAAGCATCGTTCAGCTTCTGATATAGTCATTGGAATATTAACAAGAATATTGAGTGCTTTAATCATCTCTCCAAAACATTCTTGTAAATTATTCTCAACTGAACAACTTAGTTAGTCATTAACTTTTTACATTTCTGAAATCATATTGTTCATAAAGAATTTTCAATTCTGTTTTGAATTTGTTTTTATCAAAGTATGGGCCAAAAGATTTGAGAACGTCATCGAGTATTTGTTCGGGAAAATGTTCCTTGAAGTTGAAATAATTCTCACTATCAAATAAATTGGAAATTAACAAGTGTCCAGTGTATTTGAATCTTTCAATACAACTATTCACAATCAGATAAAACATTTCCTTGGCAGCCGCAACTGTTGTGATCTGATAATCTTCACGTATTACGGAGTCGGCCGTAATTTGCCGAAGTCACTGTTCTGAACGATTGGTTTTCAGTTGCCCTAACCGTCAGTTGCCCGACCCTACCAGTAGACCGATCAGGCAACTGACGGGTAGGGCAACTGGTAAGCAGCCGTTCTGAACTGATCACGTGGTCATTCGGCTGGACTCGGCTAGGTTCGTCTATAGTCGTGGCTGGAGACAACTTGCAGCTAGTCTCCGTTTGCTGTTAAATTTTGCATTGAGAAGCCTCCTCAACCTCCTCCATAACTTACCTCCACCACTACCCAATCTATACAATTTGGAGACTAGTCTCCGTTACGATGTCTACCCGTGAATGCTTCAATGCTACGAGTTCTGTATGGCAGCGTTGTTTCAAGCCGCGTGGATCAAACAGACAGCGTGTAATATAGGGTAATTAAACAATGGAAATCTTAAATTATTCAATATCCAAATAATTACTGACAAATAGATTTTACTTTGGGGGTTCATTGAACAATTGAACACATAGTACCAGCTGCGCCTGGGTGTAATTTAGTGTCAGCAATAACCCCTGTCAATACTTAGTTGTATTTATTCATTTCCATACAGAATAAAGAATAAATTTGAAAGTACTCTCCTATTTTAAAATGTTTTTAGTAGAAGTAGGTGAAGTTTAAATATTAAAAATATCAATTTGACGAAGTAATGCACCCGGGAATCTTCTAGGGGGTCTTCATTCATGCCTTTTTTATTTATGTGGCATGGTCGGCAACTATTCTCTGATCGTGAAAATAAATGTATTTGAACCTTGAAAACCTTGAAAAAACCTTGAATTTGTTCATGGATTTAGAGTGGCAACCCTGTATTATGACATTGTTCATTCAATGGACACATTATTATGTTGTTTGAAAACATATTAACATTGTTGATAGTTATCTTTGTATGAAAAATAAAACTAATCATAGATTCATTTCTTTTAGCACAAACTTTTCTGGAATATCTATTATATCAACTCCTCTGTGACTAGTTAGGTCCGTTATGAGGTTTGTTTTCTGTTTTTGAAATTATTAGCTTGTCTTCTTCAATGTGAAGAAATGTAGACAAAACAAAAATTTTTTAGAACATATGTCAGTCTAAATTTTGATTATACTATCCCAAGTATCCCACATGTTAATATTGAACACTGACTTGAAGATAAAGCACGATCACATAATGTATTGATGTAAACAAATCAGACGTTTTTGAATTCCAATTCTATTCTTATGGAGAACATTTTACGTTATATCTAATTTTATGTTAACATTCTGGAAATTCCAATAGTTTTCCCACCATCACGGAATAGAGTCCTTTAATTTGATCCCTCTCCCATCTTTCTACAACTTGCCAAACGCCCCCGGTTTTGACGCAAAGAATAGCCTTACGAAATTAAATATATTACGGTGATGATGGCAACCGATCTAGGTTGTTGTTGTTGTGGTGCTTGGTCCACTTAGTTATCCGCCCACTTTGGCGCTGTCCACGTTCCAAGCGGTTGTAGAGTGGGGGTTCCACATATAGCGACTTCCCGATACAGCCAATTCCCGGGGAAGACACATATAGGCAGTTCCCCTTGCATGCAGATATAGTGAGTTCCCGATACAACCAGTTCCCGAAGAGTACACATATAGGCAGTTCCACTTGCAAGCAGATATAGTGAATTCCAGATATAGCCAATTCCCCCAACCCGTTGAGGAGGGGTGCAACAATTAATTGAGTAGTCCTTTCCGCGCAAGTGTCTCTGTACGCAACAGAGGATTATAAAGACCAATTCTACAGTTTCTTACTCTGATCGAACAAACTCTCGTCCTATACATGCAACGCCCAATCATAACCCATAGCTAAAGGATCGGCAAGGGGGAAGAACGTATTTATTACTTCCGATATATCTGAGCATGATCGGGCGTTAACACATTTTTTGTTTGCGCTTTGTTGAACTCCCCCTTCCCCTTACCTCTTCGCGATTGAAGCTAGCATATTAAAACCACGACAAAGATATTTTTTCTTCAACATTGTTTAAAAATCTGCTACTACTTTTCGCAGTCTATGGAAGGGAGTTCAACTTCGGAAGCGTTCCTTACTTGGTACAGTATCGCATTCTCTGATACAGATTAAAGTTTGTAGACATTCCCTCCCTATTAGCTGTTGACTCCCCTCCAAATGTATACTGAATATAAGGACTGGAAATATTATTAATATTTTTTCTTTGTCAGTTCTTCTTGCTGATCAACGTTCATTAGAAATGAGTATTTTGTCATTTGAATGGCTGTTCTTTGTCCGTTTCTATGGTAGATCTTTATTTTTCCTTTTAATGATTGCCATTTAAAATTCTTTAAATTGTCAAAGACATTTTAAAATAGAAAAAAATATATTCACTAATGATATATATATACACTATTTAATGCATTATGCTTTGAGCATAATGCATTTAATAGATTAATGGAAGATTATTCTATTTAATTGTATACCGGTACAGTTGATATTACAATAATGCATATCATCAAAATGAAAGCCAAATAATAACAAATATGAGAATATTTCATGAAACAAACTAATTTGAATGTAATTAATCCTAAATTTATTTTGATAATCACAATTGGCAGTAAAAGTATCTGGACATTTTTTTCCTATAGTGACCCGAAAAAGTGCCTATTTTTGTACTAACTGTAGCACGCAAAATAGTCGTCTATTCCTGCACCAGTGCGCGAAAAAACTTTTCCGCACTCCAGATTTGCAACCCAACACCACAAAATAGTGAGCAAGTAAAATTCCCTATTCTGCATTCAAAAATAGGTTGGCTACCCTGCTTCATCCACGCAAAATGTCAGCTCACAGTCAGCTGTAGTTGTTGTCGAAATCGATTTGATTCGAAGATAGGTTATTGAGGAATTGTCAGGTTATGTATGTCCTGTTTTGTTCTGTTAAAATTACTTTGCTCTAGTTACACAAATAGCTTATACCGTCGCCGATAAATTAATAAAATCCAATAACATTTGTCAATATCAAAAAATAAATCAATAGAAACACAAAGTACGGGTGTTGTAGCACTAAAGCCGCGTCTCCACCAACCAAACATGTCTGCCGAACATTGTTGGTGAATAAAAAAAAAAACGGACAAACAATTAAACATATGGGTCACCGAACATGTTCGTGAGTTCAATTGAAATTTTCGGTCTGTGAGCGAACAGTGATGACCAACAACAGGTTCCCGCCACTATTCCCACCACACCGATCATAAAGTTCGAGAAGGCGTCCACACCAAACTAACACCAAACAATGTTCGGCGACATCAGATAATTCCAGCGAACACTGTTCGCCGAGCATGTTCGGTTGGAGGAGACGCGGCTTAGTATGCGACACAAAATATGTTACAAGTGGTGTTACATCGAGCAGCTTCTGAAAGATATATTATTGAAAGATCAACGAATTTCTTACTTTGGGTTTCGAGATTCTCCAATCTTATCTACTTCTAAGTGAGATCTAAAATCTAAGGCATGCTATCAAAAAATCATTGTCTGAAAGTAGTGAGCTATATTACGGTAAAAATTGGATTTGTTTATGTGGTCAAAAATTCTCCAAATTAGATATTCTCCAATCTAAAATAAGAGATTTCTCACAATATTTAATCTCCACTTCGAATGCTTCTCATGGAATCAGTTAAAGTATGATAAATAAATAATCTACATTATTCAATTGAAAAGCTGTGAAAATTGTAGGATACAAGCATCGTTGACTTTCACAGCATCCATTTCTGGTAAATGTTGTTTTAGCGTTGGCTCATTAGCGTTCAAAACGGTTTACATCATAAATTTTTGTTTAAAGAGACTGCTTTCCTATTCAAACGTTCCAGTCATGCTTATCATACACAGCAATTGTTTCTTTTACGCACTTCAATATTCAAGCGTTGAAACAATGGAGAAAAGTAGCCGCGCTGCAATCGTTGAAATCAGTAAAGCAACAGTGCCGTAAACACAACTTCCTTTGTTTCAAGAGCCTTCTTTAATCGGCAATAAACAACAACACTTTCTATCATTTATTTTGTCAGACTTCGACCCATTTCTAGACTATAATAAATTCACCCTTTATCGAGCGGCTGTGTTGTCTTGTCTTGTAGCAGATATAATTATTGCAGACAGTATAGCTATTATACTATTATTTACTCACTCCCTATTTCAGTCCTATCTACTAGCAATCAGTCTGAAAACGATTCAAGGTGGAGAAATCTGGAATATTGTATTGTCTCTTAGCATGTAATGTTGAAATAGATCTACTGTATTTGAATTTTCATGTACTCTTCGGCTCTGATATTGAATTCTCAGAAAATTTATAATTTCCTAGAAAATTAGATCGGTTTGAAGGATCGTTTACTTCTTTAATCTTACATATCACATTTGTTTTTCAATGTTTCACTGAAATTTTAAAAATATGAACGAAGAACTCGACTATGAGTTTAATCAATCTGAAGCCAGTTTAAAGTACCTATACATTCTGTTCTTCCTAGCTTGTAATGATTTTAAAGAGCTCCTTACCTGAGTATTGCAACCGATAGTACTGCATACAGGTATAACTACTGTCAATAACATTTTAGTATATCTTAATGCATTTTCAGCTCAATTGATTTTTTTTAAGTATGTGAAGCAAGTTGTTTGTCAATGCTTCAAGAGTGTATAACAGAAATTAATTCAACATAGAGGTCGTAAACAAATTTATTAATATGTACTAACCAAATTTAATACGCTGTTATCCCTAAACAAGGTATCTTATTTAATCAAATTAAATATAAACATAAAAAATAAAAACAAGTTTTTGGGGTTATCAACCTGAACGTGTCTTTTCAAGATTGTATTTTTTTACACTTTATTTAGATCTTTACCTAAAAGGTTTAATTTGAAGAAAAAATTAAAATTTATAAAGCAATTCTTTCAGTCGCTTTACAGAGTAGGTGTAGCTTTAAATCTTCAAACTGTGCTAAGTGTAAGTTTTAAACTTCATTGTCTGTCAATTGCATGTAAATAGCAAACTTTGTGACATTTATATAATAATTTTTTTTCTCTTTTCCAGGTAAGTTTTTCATGAATCTAAACTGCTGATTAGTTGATACATGTAAGTACGCAAAACTCTAAAGGTTTCAGTGACCGGCTCCTCGACTACTTAATACTATTTATAATTATTTATTTATTTATTTTATTATAAACTAGAAGTGTTTTTCAACAAAAGTAGTAAAAATACAACAATGATAGCGTAGTTGGAGTGTTCCCAACAATAATTAATAATATATCTTATCTAATGTTTGAAGTGGAATTTTTTTTCATGGAATGGGAAATATCTGACAAAGAAGAATTTAATGAAGTTAATTTAATATTCTCATTATTCTATCTGTTTGATACATTGAACAGAATGAACAACATGATTCTGTCATATAATTATCATCAGATTGATACCACTCGGAATCTTTTCGCGTTTTAATGCGTTCAGGTTTTTTTATGTCAGTGAAGGGTGCGCGGGAAAATAAAAGGGAGGTACTAATTATTATTTTGTATGGTGATCATTAATTTATAATTAGCTGGACAGCTGGATTGCACCAGAAAAAATGGAAGAATATAATACAACAAAATCAAGCAAGAGGCTGGTGGATGTTGAGTAATATAATGGAGATAATAACAAAACAAGCGGACATTTCAGGCGTGAGCGCTTCCTCTGAAAAATAAATAAAAGCCGAATATTTTTCATTTATTTATAGGGATGGTTGTTTTTTTGTGTGTGTGAGTAAGAGTAGAACTGCCTGTGTGTATCCATTAAGGTCCAGTGCACATAATAAATAGCTTAATTTTTATTTTTCGACCGGTGTGTGGCGCGCGCGTGCTGGGAAGTGTGCGTACGGAGGAGGCGTTTGTTTGGAAAGTGTGAAAACGCCGGTCCGTAGATGAGGCGTACAACGTTTGAATATATTTCTAGATTACGTAAAATTGTTTGTTTTCCTCGTTTTTGTTTCAAGCCATTTACCCCCGTATATACGTTTGCACAGACATTGCAATGATTCACACACATAATATACAAACACACTCTCACATTCGAACAGTGTTCAACAACAGCATTTCATTATTAATATTATTCGTATTATTTCATCCCCGAAACGAGCGGCGACAAAAACATGGCTGCACTCAGTTGTTCATTCTAGCGACATTATTATCGTTATTATCCCTTACTAAATATTATTCGCGTTTAATCCAGATACGTCCTGTTTTTACGTTTGGCACGCACGCGTCCGCACAAGCACTTTCCTTTCTCTCGGCTATTATTTAATTATTATCATTGTCAAACGAATGAGCTCGAACCCATGGCTGTTATCTCGATTCAAGTGGGATATTGCTTGTTTTTGTTGAGATTCAATAGGCCAATTAAATTTCGTTCAATCAGAATTTCCATTCAAGTTGTACTGTTTTGCAGTTAATTTTCTATCTTTCACCAAACGTAATTTGGTTGTTTTATCCATTTATTCAGCAAATGCCCTGGCAAATTGATTTATTATTTCTTGGCTTAAACGATTTGGTGGCTTCTCTGAATAAGTGGGTTTTCAGCAACCTACAAATTTTGTTTTACTATTCCCCTCAATTCTCTACTACCATTTTTGACAGCAATCTATCGAACTATTGTTTTTCAACAATAATTTCTTCTTCATTAGAGTTCTCCCCCTTTCCATGACTGGAATTTAATGTCTTTCCATGACTTTAAAAGTTAGTTTTAAAACCTGCTTTTAAAAGCTATTCTGACTCCCCCTATCCATGACTTGAATGAAAGTTAAGTTTTCACTAAAACAAGGTTAACTAGATACAGTAGGATAATCAAATTGACACTATTTGTTTTATTGAAAGCGCCCAGACTAATTTCTCATTTTTTTTTTTGTATAGGCCTACTATGGACCGCATTTACTTACCATTCAATTCATGTTGGTCTCTTTCTTCCTCCTCCAATACTCCTTCATTATTTATTATAAATTTCTCATATAATAACTTCAAATTTCTCATTTTATTATTAAGAGAGGATACTTATCTTCGTTATGATCTTATGTAGGACAAGATCAACGTTATTTTGTAAGCAACATTTCTTCTTATGATTCCTAAACATCTTCTAGCTGGCATTTCGTCTATTATTTCCATTCTTCCCAGGCTTCACTTGTTATCTCCCGATCTCCTTATTCCCTCTGAGTTTTTCCATAAAAACCTGCTTTTAAAAGTTATTTTGACTTTTTAAATGCCTGTACCACTGTACTTCATAAGCCATTTCTCATATCCATTCTCTGTTCCCTCTTCATATTACCCTTTCTGTACATTTTCTTGTTACTCTTCCTACATTTCTTCCTCATCATTGAAGAGGTTTTTTTTTGGAGAGAATGACTGCATCTAGAATGCAAACCTAGTTATATTGGTAGGAAATTCTACAATAAGCTACCGCAGTTTTTGAAGAGTATTGAAAATATAGAAATATTTAAAAAACAGTTGAAGAAATATTTAGTTGATAAAGCTTTTTTATAGTGTACAAGAGTTCCTTTCACATCAAAATTAAGCCTCACCTCAACTAATTGAAGTAATTATGGTATCTAGTGTATAATATTGTTGATCTGACTTGTCTTATACTCCAAGACGTCTGGAGTCTCCAAGACGTAATCTACAGAAAAAAAAAAAATTTCAACCGTAGAGCGCATGCATCATCTTTAATTTTGTCCCATCTGTATTGTTTATAAAATATTTTTTAAAAACACAATTTCAATTGTTTAATCACTTCTAAGTTATCAAGGTTAACTTTGAATGGACGAATTTTTGTCCATATTTCGCCATTATTACGTAAATGCTTCACATAAAATTTCATTGTTAATATCCAGACTTTTTCTCATTTTCTTATCTATTGTGTTGCTAATAATATTCTTTTTAATCAGTCACAATTATATTTTGTAAATTTACGTAAATAAAGTAATTTTATCTTTATCTTTATCTTACATTTATGTTACCATTTATAATACATATATATTTAGGTACATTTTATTTTTATTCTCCAGTTTTTGTATTGCTGATTAATTACACACTTAAATAGAGATCTCAAAAACCTCTCTCTACTTTCAATTCAATTCAATTTATTTATTGTCAGCAATACATAACAATTCATATATTCAAACAAAAATTACTCCACTTATTATACTAATAATGAATATCTACATAAAACATCATAAATGAAATAATTGTTGCATCCCTCTTCAAGCAAATCTTGTGCTGGATGGTGCATCTCTAAAATGCCAATATCATATAAGAGATTAAATTAAAAA
Source organism: Conomelus anceps (assembly GCA_948455865.1). Classification (NCBI taxonomy): domain Eukaryota; kingdom Metazoa; phylum Arthropoda; class Insecta; order Hemiptera; family Delphacidae; genus Conomelus; species Conomelus anceps. The sequence goes on along the minus strand of OX418224.1, from coordinate 41,125,364 downwards.
ATAACATGTATACTACAAGAAATCTGAAAACACATATCTGTTCTGCTCATTATACAAATGCTCGTATAGGTTTAAAAGATACAATTGAATATTTGAAGCAAAATAATACAAGTTTGATTCCTAAAAAAACACTAGTTTCTTTTTAGAAAATCATTTTAAATTGATTTTCTCAACTATACAATATCAAAGGCTCTATAACCCAAGAATATCCTTACTTTTTTTTATATTTTTCTTTAAAAACGTCCTACTACTACGGAAGTTTGTTCCAGTTTTCAACCCTTCTCATATCGATTGTAATTTTTCAAATAATTTCCCAGTAAATTTCCATACCGGACCCTAAAATCTACAAATTCCCAGATGCGAAGCAAGAAAATTGTCTCAACTCTTATGAAGGAGACGCTGAGCCTCTAGCAGCCAGTTATCAGTTGCTGTTGGTGCTAATGGCATACTCTCGCGGACGCGGGACGAGTTATGCCTAACTTCTGGGCGGGACTGTACAGGCACCGACGGTACATAACTCTATTATATAATAAATGCAGTTTATATTATTCCCCTTTCCTCCTCATCCACCCCCTCGTCAACTCTTGCTAGCTATCACCCCTTACAGCGTCATCATAGTCATCGCTGTCACTTGTCTCCCCCTTTTACCCCCTCCCCCCTTTTAAACATTACCCTTCCTACCTATGACCACGGATCCGTTCTCGTAATATTACTATACACATCCTTCCTTCTCTTTCGAATCATTCCTCCACCCACCGTCTTTTTCATCTTTGCATCCTCACTCCAGTATCTCCTCCCCTTTCACTCTGTCTCTTTTAAACCCTCTTTAAACTAACCCCCTCTCCCCTTTCATTCTTTCTCTTTCTATTTCTCTCCCTCTGCCGCTTTAGCAGCCCCTTCATTGTGACGATGCTGCTACCACCAAGTGGATCGATAGCCTGAATAATTAACAACGTATAATATCGACCGTCGTAGCCCCCTTTGTGTGTGTGTATGTGTGTGTGTTTGTGTGCACAAAAGTTGAGAATGGGTCTCGTCATGAGTGTAGGCAAGTGAAGAAAGGGTTACAGAAACCTCCTCTGTACACCCTTCGGATTGGCAGACGTCCTTCCTGGATTGTTTTCATCTCATTTTTACATTAGGCCTACTTGCTTGCCCCAGTTATTATGGCTCAGGACATTTCTTTAAAAATATTTAAAACTGTAAGAATTCTCAACTATTTTCCAGTAACGTAAAGTGTTGGAACATAACGTTAAGATCTGGAGAGACGTACAGTTGAAATCGGCTTTGATATTATCCTGTGATATTGCTATACTTACCATTTTGTCTGACACTGAAAACCATTTTGTATTTAACGTGAAAAGTAAATAGCTATACAATTGCTTGAAATTTTCGTTTTCAATCGCATAAGTTTCCAGTGTATTAAAAAATGTACTCATCAATTAAATTGAGATAGCTTCACCTATTCAATGAATTCACCAAATAAATATGGGAGTATTGAATATACTATCGTACACAGGATGATAGGGTTGGTAGATAGGGCTACTGAATACTAGGAATTTGTCTGTTTATTGAAGTCAGGCATAATAAATTTAAATCAATTTTTTACCCATATGATCTACGATTTATAACCTTTTTATTATTTGAATATGATGCTTTGCTTCTAGATGTTCAATTCAATTTCAACATTATTCGGTTAGCCTGCTAGCTGAACTGCTAGCGATATATGACGTCACCAATAAAAATATCTATGCAATGCGAGGAGAGCTGACATAGGAGTCAAACGGTCTTAATTGTTATAAGAATTGAGGCTTACTTGTACAGGCTGATGACCTTTGACCCCACCGAATATTATGAAGGCACCCGGATAGGATTTGCATAAACGATTGTCTCATTCTTTTATTCTCACTGTTTCTTTTAACACTGTCGTATTTTTTTATTATTATTGTGTGATTTATAAACATGAAACGACGTTTAGTTCCAAAACATGAAGTTTTGCGTGAAAATATTAAATTAATTTCATTATCGGTCATACAGTTATACTATCCGACTGTTGGATCTCAACTCCTTATTCCCTTTTTTAAATGTTTGCAGTTTTGTTCTGTTAAGTATCATATCTGTAGCTGAGACAGTTAATCAAGCTTGAGATGTGTGAGGTATTTTTTGTAAACATGAAAGAGAAAAGCATTATTATTATTTTTTTTTTTTGAATGACATATATCTCCATTTTATTTTACTGGTTAAGAAGGTGGCATTGGCTAATTTAGTAAAATGACACCCTTTCTATTTTGGAATATTTAGGAAGCTCCTTACTATTGATCTTGTGCACAATATGATAGCTTTCTGCATTGAATTTTGCACCCACACAGGCAGTCTCAACTTTTTCATCCTCTCAGACAGCTCTTTTGGTATTACACCTGTAGCTGATATTATTAAAGGCGTAATTGCCACTCCACTCTCTCTTACCTCCACAAATCTTTTATCTCCTCTACCAAAGGCACATATTTGAGCAGTTTCTCGACACTGTATTGCTTCATATTTTTGGTGTTTGGTATGCATGCCTATGTCTATTGAAGATGTGGTTTGGTTTTGTTTCTCAATTAATATTATTATTTATTATTATATTTTGATTGGAAATACTAGTCCCTGTTCTATTATACAATGAAGAATCAATCATTTTTCGTTAACAAGTTTTTCAGATTTTTAATTTAAGTGAAGAACTGTAGATTCCACGTCCCGTGTATCAATAAATTGTATTTTTGTATTAGTTTCCATTCATTTGTTGAAAAAAAAAATACATGCGAGATGTTTTTAACTAATGAACTAGTATCAAGTAAACTTGTGTATTCTCAGATGCTTTACAATAGTTCCAAACTTTTCTTCCCTCTGAGGTCTCTCATTTTTATTGTTGATTGGAATATTTTATATATTCTCCTACCAATCACAAAAATAAAAAATTTTCTCTTTGAAACAATAAAGCCCAAGATAGAAACCCAAGTGGAGAATAAATTAATTTTTAAATCGACACTCGAGAATTCTCAATTTTCTTGTGATCATGTTGATTGTTATAAATTTGATCTAGTATTTAAAATATCATGATATTCATAATACCGTGTTCATAGAATACATAGTGACATTGTTTCGCAGCTAATATTCTAAGTTACACCTTAGAATCCATAGTGACTTAGTATTCATAAAATCCATAGTGACACTGTTACATAGTTAATATTCTTAGTTACATCTTACTATTAACAATTATATTTTGATACAATTCATTCAGCTGTCTCATGACTATTCAATGTGGAAGGAATCGATGGCACGGCTGTTTCATGTCTAACAAATTGATAAATGCTTGTAGTTGGAGCCCATAAGGACCGCAAAACCAACGGTCTTCTACGGGCAGCAGACTAAGTTTGGGGGGGATGGTAGGGGAAATTAGGTGGATCGCAGAAGGGTAGATGCACAAGCGGGCAAAATGCAGACGCAAAATAGACGAATACGAAATAGACAGATAGGGAATAGACAATGGAAGAAGGATAGAGTGGTTGCCAGTTAGAGGGCCTTTGCGGTCAATTAGTCAGAAAGAGCCGAGGGCAGTGTCTTCCAGCCCCAGAGGTGGTCGCGGTCAATCGTTCCCTCTCTTCCCATTCCCTCATTCTCTTTCTTCCCGGTCACGATTTTCTCTCTTTCTCTCTTGTACACACACTTCTGTCGAATGCGGTGGCGGCAGAAACGCGTTTGCCTAATTCATTGGTCCTACGCTATGAGACAGGCGTCGTTTCGCCGGAGGGAATTATATGTTCGCGGTAAATGAGAACAGCGATGGCAATCACCGGTCACGACGACATTTTGCCGGGCGTCGTTTCAACGACACGGCGTCGCGATGTCACCGGGGAATAGTGTACGGACCGCAACGGAAGCTATGGACGGCAGATAGATCAGAAGAAAAGAAGGCTCACGTGTGCGGTGGATGTGGTTGGTGCGTCAGAAACTGTGTGCGATGCGATAGGCATGTCAGTGATGGGATAGCGATAATATAATAATCACATCACGGTGACGTTCTTTGGCTAATCTTGGGCAAGTTTGAAATCAACGTTGGAATTTGATTGCATTGAAACCTTCTTATCTGCTGCTCAAACATTACCTATTTTTAAATTCGAAGTTCATTCCTTTAATTTTACAAACCATTAATTTTTCGGAGGATGAAGCCCACATAGGTCTGAGACTTATGCGTGGGTAATGAATTGGATGGTGGTGTTTGATGAGTTGGAGTTTTAGGTGAGTTCCGAACCACCGGGAAAATCAATACAATAATCAATCAATAAAATCAATACAGCAGAGAACAGAGTTTTTTTTGCTGGCCAATCCAAAGTTTTACAGCTAGGTTTCGTTTGAAATGTTATGTATTGATTTCACATATTATTGATGATAAAAGTGGGCGTACAGTTGCTCAGTCTCACTGTTTAATGGCTTAATTTATTTGTAACGTTCTTTGGAAAAAAAATTCCCCCAATGATAGTGTCTGCTAAATTAATAGTTGAGTTTTAGTTTTCATTTAAAAAACTCGAATATAATTTATCCATTTTTTTTATTGCTGATGATGCCCACATGAGTCCGAGACTTGTGCGTGGGTAATGAGGTGAATGATTACACATAAATGCCTGACGGTTGAGCGGGATTCGAACCCACGACCGCTTAAACGACAGCAAGCTGAAGTTGCGACGCCCCAACCAATTGGGCTAAGCGGCCCGCCACACAGTACTTACTTAAAAATAAGTGAAATTTCGTTTCCTTAAAATTAATTCTTACAACATTGCTATAAACTTGTCTTTTAACTTTGGTAGAACATTGAAAATCTAGTAGTTCACTTTTTAAAAATTCAAATGTTGATTTTTAACGTTATTATTTCTATCGGAAGTCAAATGTTATCGATTGAAAATCACAAAAATAAATGAAAGTTTTTAAAGTTAATGCTTAAGTCAAGGGTACTTCAACATGATATTTTATAAGTTTACAGTAAAAGTATACTGTACTATATTATAGGTGGCGATTTTTTATTTCTTCATTATTACATTGATGATGAGGCCAAGTACCGACTGGGGTACGAGTGGCCACTACAGTAAGTAAGTAAGTAATATCAAAATATTCAGACTAATTTTCAAATCCTTATCTAAAGATAGGATTTGAAAAATATTTCCTTCTGTATTTGGTATTTGTATACAATAACAAAAATAAAAATTACTATATTTGCCACTAAATGTAAAAATCAATATGTAAATCAAATATTTGTCAAAATATTCAAAATTGAATCTATGATATGCATTTGTTCTACATAAAATTCTCTTAGTTCCCATATTGACGTGAAAGAACTTACACATTCTTTGTTTGATATTAAAATTGGAACAATAAGCGAGTGTTGAGAAATGCTGTACGTTGTGACTGAAGGAATATAGTTAGTCTCAAGTGATATAAATGTGTAAGAGCGGTTGGTTGCCTGCCACTTGAACTAATTTAGATTTATGCCCGTTCATTGATGCAGTTATCAAGTCATTGTTAATAAAGCGGTGATGAGGCAACTTCTGACACAACTATAACTGGAGGAGGTAGCTGCTTCAAAAAATAACGTAGCAAGCTATACTAAGTTACTCCCATCATATTTCGTTGTTGAAAATTGTTGAAATTGGTTCGAAATTTCATTCTACAGTTGACAAATTCTCCTATAAAAACAAATAAGAAAAATATAAACTATAATTTCTCCAAAATTTAAAATTATACTGCAACAATAATCTAACAAGGTGTGATCAGTCTTCTGAATAATAATATTCTTAATATTCTTCAAACTGCGTAGAGTAAGCAGCAATAGTGAAGAAAATAACCGCTGTATTTGTTTCTATTGAATTGTGAAATACATAATCCTCTGAAAGGCTCTTCGAATGGATTTTTGTGAATGTACTCAAAATTATTAGATAAAACTGTGGGTTTTTTAAATCGAATATTAAAACTGACACTGTATTTCACTTTTATATATTATTTTTTGAAAAACAATAAAAGTGAAGTACATTGTCAGTTTTAATATTCGATTGTTCATTAAGTATTTCGTCATGGAAAACATCACAGTTTTTTAAATCTATCTTAAGTATGACATTTTTCCAATGCACAATTTATGGTAAGAATATGAAATTGTAACTTGCAAACTAATATTATATTCCTGGATTTCTTGTTCCATGACGAACTGCGTTGTTAATATTAACTTTTCAAATGAATTAAACGACTTGCAGTTAAGTTAATAATATTATACTATAAACACATCAATTTTCTCGACCTTCAAGAGAAAGGAATATGCATCTCGCAAAACCAACCCACAGCATAAAAACATATTTCAGTTTTCCTTTTATGAATGTCTACGATGACATTATTTTATGCTGTGCATAGTACAATATTATAGTGACAAAGTCATCTAGTTAAGTATTTTCAGTGTCCAACAATGTGTAAGTGGTGTAATGCTCAGGTATTTTCATTGTATTTTAGCTATTAACGATTGTATACTAGAGGCTTCTTCAAATTTTGAATTTCAATTTAATTAGTCCTCTTGTATGAAGGAATGCCATCATGATTTCTTCAGACTCATTAAGTGAGTGCCGTAGCAGTAGGTCTTTTATTCTTATAATCATACTAATTCTATGATTTGATAGCTCCGTCATAGGGTTGCTCTTATAAACAGCATTTTCTTGAAAACTGTGGGTTCATTGCAATTTCTCAACGGTAATCTATTCAAGGCATTGAATGTTCTGGAAATCTTGAATCATGAAACAATTAGTTATGGTGTTTAGAAATGTTTTCAAATTGCGTAAACCTATCCTGCAGGCCGATTCACACTTCAACAATAATTCTCTCACTAATTTTCTTTCTTTGTCTCTCGTTTACTGCACATACACGCAACGGAAGTAGTCTCTTTTCGGGCAGAAATAGCGGGAAAACATCACGGCGCACACAGGCTGGGTGAAATTGTGCGTCGAAAATAACATAAATTTCACGTGCCCGCCGAAATGAAATAAGACCCCTAATTCAAAACTAACATAAAGTATAATTAAACAGGCCGAGAATATGGCGATGTTAAAATATCATTCCTTCCCATTTCGTTCAGCATGCTGTTGCCGCTACATCAGCACCTTTCCACTCTTGTCTTTTATTTCTCTCTCGTCACATCTCACTCCATTTCCCTTCTTCCTCAATCATCTCTCTTACTCTTCTCTGTCTCACACACATTCTATCACCTTCCACTCGATTCACAATACTCTCAGTAGCCGTAACTCCAAAGCTTGGCTTGTTTTCATTCATCCTTTCTCCCTCCTTAACCATTCCCTTCTCTTCATCACTCCTACATTTTCGTTTTCGTTCGTCGAAATACAATTTCTACTGCACTAATATTTTGCTCCGTTCACAAACTTGGCTGTGACCTGCGAATCCCTCAGGGGACTTTTCGCTAATTTTGTTATTGGATTTTATTGTTTGTCACTTGTCAGTTTAAACTAATAGCATCCCACATCTCTGGCACGAATATTTTTTATCGTTTTTGTGTATCTTTTTCTTCAGTGTTGGACAAGTTTTTGACCCACTTCATGTGTGTCATAGGTCATAGGTGTTCTAAAAAACTCATCAATTCACGCATTGGGAGTATACCAGTAAATTAAACTGCTTTCCACAAAGTAATTTATTCGTGACGGAATAATTCCGAGTTTGTTAATGTTTTATATTTAATTTTATATTCCATATTAATAATATCTCTAGTATTCAATTTGTAATGAGATAATTTGAAGTTTGTTAATACTTAATTGTAAATTAGCTTATGTGGTTCATACCTGGGTTATAACAATGATTTAATTCATTTTGCTTTTCTGTGTTCGTTTTCTAGATTATTGATCAAAATCAGAATCCACCCACATTTTACGTTATAGAATAAAATGACTTCTTTATTTATTGACTTGGCGAAGTTTGGACAGTAATGTCCACTCTACCACTTAACCACTTATAAGTATACTATAGGACTACGATAGTACAATTACGACGTTTGTGACTTCGCATAGTATCTGGAAGATCAATCTACTTTTCCTTGGATGTCAACTCAAAATAACATTAATAGTGGCGTGGTAGTGACAATACTGTACTCGTCACTTTGGAGCTAGGGCAATGTTTCAAGTAACTCACTTACTTACAGCTACTCACTTGCGGTTTGTTCTCGCAATTTGTAGATAGTGCATGTTTGAACGTGGAATAATTATCCAAGTACATCTTGCGTTATCTTAGCATTGCAGCTCATCCCTATTGTCGGAACAATGTATTCCAAATATGAACGTTTCAAGCTCAATTGAGGATTGTTTCTTCATATCGTAGTCCACTGTGCTTGAAGGTGAAGTAATTGCCCATCAAGGTAATCAACGACTGCGAAACTACATGTCAAAATCTTCATCACTCACGCTTTTTGTGAGAAATTGATAATGTCTTCTGTTTGATGCAGTGACCCTATTTCGGTTGGGGCTAAAATAGGAAGAACACGAGGAAGAGAATACGCTTGCTGCGTGATGTGTAGAAGCTTCCTACGTTGTTCATAATAATCAGTAAATTCCATTAGGAATAGACTGCTTGGTTTGAATAAACATGTAGCGGTGGTATTTCGCGTTGCTTGACGTTTGCGGTTGGTAGGTTAGTTTTAATCCTAAAAGTGAACTAGCAGTGAACTATTTGAGGACTGATGTGGATGTTGTACAAAATTCGACAACGGCACGATGACAATCTTGCTACTATGGTGGAGTTACGACTAGTGTTTACCAACTAGGAAGCCGGTTGATGAACATGCTGTTTGAACCGGGTTTGCCCGGCAAAAGAGGGCTTTCGTGTTTTGAGGGACATTTTAGAGAAAGGCACATAACAGAGGCCACAATCTGGCAGAATGTCACTTATGTGACGTGAATGATGATTTCAGGATGGCAACTAACAAGAACAGGTGACAAAAGCTGAGGCTCCAGTTTCACTTTGAAGCTTTAATATACCTGGGCAATATTAGCGGGGTACATTAGCGGCTACCATCAGCGTCCCAAAGTCGACCGTGTGACATTAGCCTATCTGTGATGCGTCCAAATCGCGTTAGTGTGACGGTGGCCTTCACAAGGAAGTACAAAGTTTTGCGACCGGACGTTGAATTTGCATGCATTATGTTGAAGGCTATCACAATTAATTCAATTTGGCGCTCTACATGGCGTCTACAATTTATCCTGCTTGTCAAATATTCCTTATTAATATACGAGTACAGATAGCAAGAATCCTTATTAACATACGAGTACAGATAGCAAGAATCCTTATTAACACTAACACTCAGAAATCATAAAGGCATCATTTTTTTTAATTGAAAAGGCTTATTTCAGACAGTGTATTAGTTTGTTTGCATCCATTCATTTTATTTGATCATGGGAGCTTTCTTGATCTTCATTAGTGTTTTAGATTGGTTTTACAAATTGGCTCTACATTTAAAAAAGTGGTTTCATAACTCAATATATTTGTTTGTAATAAAAGTCTAGTCTAATGTTAAAAATGCATAGGCTTTCAATATTTATGAATTTTTTTTTCAAAATAGAGAGTTATTCAATTGATTGAAGTCAATACAGGTTAGTAAAAGTAATAAGTCAAGTTAAGCGATCACTCAGAAACTATGGATTTAGTGTCCGTTATTACTTTTTCAAGTCAAACTTGGAAAGAGGGTTGTTGGTATTATGCTACTGAATAAGATATTTTCAATCCAAGATAATTTATCTTAAAATTCTTTAAGCTTTTAAATTGGAAATATCAAAACAGTTGGTTTTTTAAATGGTGGAGTGAGTTTAGAAGTCACAGTTCTGAAATTTTTCATGTTTTTATTTGGAATGTTTTGTAGTGAAAGACAATACTGTAGATACATTGTTTTAATATTGTGTAATTACTCTAATAAATAAGTTGTATCAATTTCTGTTTGTATAGATTTTGTGGCAATAAAGGAATTTGAATTTGAAAAAATATGGCTCCAGAGTAAATCCAACTTGAGTTCTCGTTCTTTGCTGAAGCAGCTAAATTCTTGAAATGGTGAAGTGTGCTTAGAAGGGTGTTTTGATTTTCCTTGGTATTATTGTTGAGATCCTACTTTCATTGCTGATATAGCTCCAGGTCCATTCAAACTAATGTAATTGAGATTTCGCTGAATTTTTTTCCTAAATCTAAAGATATAACATTTCAAAATAGCAAATTGGCTTATAATATATAATCAACTTACTCAATTAGACTGAACATTTTACTTCAATGCATTAATAAGCTTCAATATATTTTATTCATTCAAAGTATGTTGAATTATGTTACTCAAACACCATAATTATTTAGAAAAGTTAACCTTATAATCAACAACCACTAAAACCTGTCAAAAATACAGCCCATAATTTTAGTTACTAGTTGTGGGCTGTAGTTAAATTATTCATTATAGACAATAAGCGTCAGTGTCAGAGCACTGAGCTGACGTAATTATTGACTACAAACTAAACAAATATAAACAAAGACAGACAGGAAAATATGACGGCCATACTTTTCACACCTACACGAGAATAATAAATCGACCAAGCACATTTACAGCAGTAATAGCGCAATTATAATAATTGTACAGACTATCCAGGAGCCATAACGCACTTAACCTGTACAAGTTTACATACTGGGCTAGTAGGGGTCAATGCACGCTGCTTAATTGCACGTTCCCAAAGCCGGGACTTCTGAGAATAATAATAATTGATGGAATGAAAGGCATTGAGGTGGCACCACTTCATTACTAGGAAATAGTCACAACAAACAACATAACGAAAATGCATACTAATTGATAATAATTTTTCTCATACAGAGAGGTTAATTAGTTTCCCAACTGTTTTTAATGTAGACAGTAGGCATACTTCGAGGATATCTATAAATCTCTATGAAAAAAAGAAAATGATACATTCGTATTCATTCCCCCTTTACTTGAAATAAAATCTTATTATGAAATTTCTAGTGTATATTGAAGAAAGTTCAATTTGTAGGGGTGAAAGTGTGAAAGTAAACAGAGATTGTCTACAACTGCAAATTTTATGTATGAAGATTGAAGGAGATATTTGTATGAACTGATCTTGATATTCATTCATTCATTTATCTATTTATTAGAAAACAATCAAGTAAAGATACAACAGGCACTACTGCTTTCTTCACAAAATTTTCATTAAAAAAACAAATTTTAGGTTATGTTCAAGTTCAACTAGAAATTCCTGATTTTTTCCAAAACATGAATATTAATTAGGATGTTCACTTTGGATATGAAGCACCAAAACTGCCCAATAGTCCAAAGAAAGTAAATATAATCTTGAATTTTGTTCGAGATTTTAGAGTCGAAAATGTAGGAATCAAATTCAATCACATCAGCTGAAACAACCCCTCTGTATTATTTTTTTTTTAATGGTGTATTCACTAAAGATATTTAAGAATCTATTGGTGAATAGACCATGACTATCGTTTATCAGATTTGTAATTAATATTAAAAGAATTTTATGATCGACAAAACTAGCGGAAAGCTTGAGTTTTGCACATCGGTAAAATTATTAATAAGGATGGTTGAGATTTTCTGTAATGTACTCGAAATGAATATTGCTTCCTTTACACCTGTGTAATGATTTTTTTTAAGATAAATCGAAGTACACAATAAGCATTCAGTTTATAATGTATCAAACCTGCGTAGTTGAACAATTTATTAAAACATGAACCGGTTTCGCTTTTCAGTAGACTAGCCCTGATAGTGAAGAAAGCAGTTAGAGTATAAATTACGGTATTTAATAATACTGTAATTTATTCTCAAACTGTAATAATAATGAATGACTTCCTTTTAAAATTATTACTCAAGTTTTTGTTCGATAAATTGTATAGAAAAACAGAAAGGTCAAAAAAAGAAAAACTTTGAAATACTTGTGGAGTCTAGCTATAAATTCATTGATCAAGCCCTTTATTACATGTGATTATATGTTATAAAACATAAAGTACCTACAAACTCATATACAGTACTATATTATATAAATTATTAAGTCTCTAATATTTTTAACTTGAACGTACTCATTTCCTCAGGGAGAAACCTGCAACCTACAAGCAACCAACATACTTGCCTATATTTAAAGGAACACACGCAGAGGAGAACTTTATTATTTATATCATGATTACAATTTTGCTTCATGTTATGACATATCCCTCTATGATTTTTATCGTGCATTATGTTAGCTATCATCTTTAAACATTGCTAGAAATGTCATTATCTCTCTAATAATTGATTCATTTGCAATTACCATTATTTTAAAGAAGTCAAATCTGCAGTATTAAACGTATCTTTTCAATATAACATTTATAATTTTATAACATTTGCCCGCACAAAGGATCTAGATTTGATTTAAGACTAATGCTATTCAATTTTTCAAGTTTTTTATTACTTTCTATTTGTTATTTTTCATAGTTTTCTCTCGCTTGAATTGATGTACAAGTATGAGGCGCCCCACACAGGAGTACCTTAGGGGCTGCCATATTATACAATAGGCATGTATTATACACAGTTAGTTATGTGTGTTTTTATGAATCCATTTGAAAGTGTTCAAGTATTGTATGTGCTATTGGTCGAATAAATTATTATTATATTTTGTTCCAATATTTAAAAAAAATATTTCGTGTAGGATATTTGAAAAAAAAAATCGAAATATATATTATGCCATTCGGTCGTTATTTGTATAGTTCTACGTTCTATATTAGAAATGAATAGCTTGAGAGCTTTTATTCATGCTGTTCTTATTTACAATGATAATTGAAGTAGTACTGGTATTACTAAGTGATAAAATATGATAAAACTTTGTTGTGTACGGTTCATTAGCATCTTTACGCCATGAATAATTTTACAGACCTTAATATTGGAAGTAATGGTGGAGATAATTTATTAATAAATTAGTTCCGTTGCAGTGTTGTTGTACTCGTGTGAAGCGAATGTTGTTTTCGCCAAGAATGGGAAGAAGCTCAGTTGAAAATTGTGAACAGAGTTTTATGAATGGGGGAAATTCGTTCCATTAATGAACAACGAAGTAATTGTTGTAAGAGTCACGTATTGTAATGACAAGTTCGATGAGTTATTGAAAGAATAAGTTGGAAATCACTGATTCCCCACCATTCATAACAAACCGGTAACTTTTGCACTGCTTGTGTGTTACAGCAAAAGTACTTGTGATTTGGACATGGTCATTTAAAGTCACTGTAACTCTTTCTAACCGGTTTCTTTAGCTTCCTTTCGAATTTTACAATTCACAAGTGAGAAATGCCACTAGTTTTATTTCCATCTAATGATTATTTATTAGACTGGAGACTATTTCATCGTTCTGTTCCATTCTATGTGAGATTTGGTCAATTTTGCCTCAGCTTGAACAAACTTCCAGAGGAAATCTTATGGGAGAAATTTTCGTCTTACTGGATTAGCTGCGAGAAATTGAGAAAAAGAAGTGACGTCAGAGAAAGAAAATTGAAAGAAGAAAAGGAAAGTGGTGAAAGAGAGAATCGAAAAAAGAAAAAACAAATAAAACAAAACGTAAAAAAATTGGAATACTAGTTCTGGTAGCGCAGTTGGAGCGCTTGTCTGTGATAAGATAGGGCTCTAGCTGGCTTCGTTTCCTTGGGTACGAATCTCATTCAGCCATGGATGTTTCTCATCACTCACCCATTCACCTCATTATCCACGCACAAGTCTTCAGACTCATGTGGGCAAAATCAGCAACAAAAAAAAGGTCCTACAAAATTCTGTATGATTGCAAGACGTAAAGGATTAGATAAAAAAAAAAAAATGGAGAAGAATATCAGAAGAAAAGTGTTGCGGACGAGAAATCGAGACAGAAGTTTAGGAGACGAGGGAAAAATCATTGAAAAAAAAGAAATGGAGAAAGAAAGGAAGTAAATGTCATATTATGGAAAAATATGGTGCTTCCAAGACAAGATATATGAAATAATGAAGAAGAAAAAGAAGATTAAAAGAAAGTGGATAAAAAATATAGAAAGGAAGAAGGAGGAAGAGGAGAGTAAGAAGACAGTGGAGGTGAAGAAGAAGAAGTTGAGATGAAAAAATAGGTAGATGAAATAGAGGAAGTAAGAGAAGAAATAGAAGAGGAAGAAAAGGGAGAAAAATTAAGCGTGAGGTTCAACAAATGATTGGTAGAAATAAGAAGAGGAAGTAAGATGAGAATATGTTTTAGAATAGAATAATAATTTATTTGAAAAATATCAGTGGCGAAGCTGGAGGGGAATCTAAGAGTCTGAGACTCCCCAAAATAAATATAAATAATATTTTTTTTATAAGCATGCTCTGCTACAAATTTGAAAATGAACAGAGAATCTAAGTAACCAACTGCCTGACATCCTCTTGTTAGGCTCTGAGTACTGAGTGAGGCTCTGAAACGCGAGACTCAGACTTCCTATGTGATGGGCGGAGCTATTAGGATAGTTGCTATGACAACGTGACGTCACGCCATGTAACCTGTTTCATTCAGTAGCGTGGCCAAGAGTCTAGATTCCAGGCTCTGGTTTGTAGTGTGTTGTTTTGCTTCCACATACTGTGTTGCTTGTACTGTGTTGCTTTCTTCATGTATTGTTAGATACAGTTGCATATTATACAGTAGCATTGCAGCAGCTTAGTGTATTTAAGCAATGAATGAATGTGATGATTTTGTCACATATTTGCTTCGAACTCTGTTTTCTTCTCTGTCTTTTAAAGAAAAATGTGCTTTGAAAGGCGGTATTGGAAATTAAAAAAAAATATTGAAAAATTTAAGGTAAGTTTGAAAATTTCTAGACTCCCCTAGTAGTTAGAGATAGCTTCCCCACTGAAAAATATATAATTTATTAATAATAAAAATTAGAAGCATAAAGACAACTAGAGAAGCAAAATAGGCAAGAATTTAAAAAATAAGACAGATTTTTTTAAATAAACGTGTGAGGGATGGAACATCAGAAATTCGGAGCTCTAATAGAGAGAGATAGCTGACAACGTGATCATGTTGAGAATTGAATTATATTACACTATAAGTGGAATAGGGCAATGCAGTGCTGTACGATTATTATTAATAGGGAGTGAGGTAGCGACATACGAATGTTTGGTGTTGGGTGAGTTGCGATGAGGTGAGGTGAGGTGAGGTGAATGTGGTGAGGAGAAATGAACGCATCACTGTCACTTAGAGTGTAATTAATTAGAACGGACCGCGTACGGTGGGCGCGCATCAAACGGAACAAACGGACGACGAGTCGAGAGTGTCACAGAATGAGATCATCCTGTCTGCGAACTCCCTGCACACAACTTGCATTTGTATTGCATAGGTTCAGATGCCCAACATTGGTGCATTTCTTCGGCATAGCATTCGCAGGATTATTGGTTGTATAGTGGGTCCTCCCCGGTTTGTACAAATTAATCATCAACATCAGGACTTACCGATTTTAGGCCAGCGGCAAAAATTTTATTTTTAATTGGACTTGAATTTTATATAACAAACAAATCAACTTTCCAAAACAGAAATCATCAGCATGGCTCACGGTCAGACTTCCTGATATCAACTACAGCTAAAAAAGCTCTCTTTCAAAGCCACTACAACTATTTATCATCAAAAATCTTGAACCTACTTCTAGAAGAAATCAAAACAATTTTTTTTAAGGATGACGCCCACATAGGTCGGAGACCTGAGTGTGGGTAATGATTTGAATGATGGTGATTGATGAGCTGGACCTACAGTTTTAGGTGGGTTCCGAACCACCGGGAAGTGATTTTACAGCAGAGAACATTCTCTTTTTTACTGGCCAATCTAATCGGTCACCCTTACAAAGAGTGCCCAGGAGAGCGCTGCTTATCTCTATATTATTGAACAGATACCTGCTACGGCTCACGGATATCACTTCCCGTAAATTTAAAAGTAAGTTCCTGGATTTCTTGTACCATAACGATCTGCTTTGTTAATATTAACTTTTTATGGTAAATTCTACGATCTATGGGAATTGACTGCAATTAGTTGAATTTACCATAAAAAGTTAATTAAGAATAAGTGTGTTTTCTCTCGCTGAAGATGGTACCCAGGTCCTGAAACGCGCCCGATATTACAGCTACGATACGATTAACGCTACGATAAATGTAAGTTCGTTGTTATAACAAGTTTGTGTATTGGCGGGCCGCTTAGCGCAGTTGGTTGGGGCGTCGCAACGTCAACTTTCTGTCGTTTCAGCGGTCGTGGGTTCGAATCCCGCTCCTCCGTCTGGCATCTATGTGTAATCATAACCTACGCACAAGTCTCATGTGGGCATCATCAGCAAAAAAATTACATCGTGAACAATAAATTAATATACACCAGAGAATGAATAGTATGTACCAGCAAATTCAATAAGCTACTGGTTTCAGAATATTTGAATTTATGATCTTGAATTCTTACAGGTTATTAAATGCAAGAAGATAACTTCCTAACAAATGTGGGTAGACAAAACTGAAAGAATTTTTTCAAATAATTATTCATTGTAGAAGGAAAAAATACAAAAAAACCTACTCCAGGACATGGCTTGACATAGTGGAGTATGTCAGTTTCCTGTATTTCCAAAATGGATTTTTTGAGTATAAAAAATTATTTGTCATTATAGATGTTTATCTTGTTAGTAATATGAAGATTAGTTTTATTGGCAATTAGTTTTATTGATATTAAGAGTATAACATCATGAAGGATGGAGCAGGATATTGACCAATTGTTATAAAATCAACCCATATTTATAATTTATTAACATGAACCGGTGGTTCGGAACCCACCTAAAACTTTAGGTCCAACTCATCAATCACCATCATCCAATTCATTACCCACGCACAGGTCTCAGACTTATGTGGGCTTCATCCTCCGAAACAAAATATATACATATGTATATACCATAAACCATAGGATGCTTCTCAATGAAAGCCCTTGTTTTTCTTCCTTGTAGTCATTATTTCTTTCTTCGACATAAAAAAGATTCCCTAGAAGTATGTTTGAACTATATTATGAGGTTACATCTCCTTTAAATACAAAACAAGATCCACCTTGTTAGTAAAAGAGGAACAGATATTTTCAAATGAGAGAAAAACTGAGTCTTCACATCACAAAACATCTTCGCATTTATGAAAAATCTGTTCATATCATTTCATCAACTGTTTCACTCCGGTTTACTCAGTATCAAGTCGAAATCCTAAAACACTTTTGAGTGACATTTTAATTGTTGAATTGTGGCTGAGAGTATTCACGGCGTTGTTGTTGTTGTTGTAGAGAGACGATTAAAGCCAGCAGCAGACAAACAACTCACACAGCAGAGAACAAGCAGACATCGATGATAATAATAAACAATGGTTTATGATAAAACGCCGCAATCGGAAAATTAAAGCCCGGCACCGAGGCGGCCCGCATTTAGAATATATACATAATTAACAGTGAAAAGCGCGACAAAGCAGCGGCAAAACACGCGCACACACGCGCACACTCGAAACGAAAATTGAAAATTAGCGCTGGATCTCGACATAAATAAGGCCGTTATATGGGAGTCACTTATGCGGCGCAGGCAATGAATATCTCTCGATTGTTTATAATTT
This sequence comes from Conomelus anceps, assembly GCA_948455865.1. Taxonomy (NCBI): domain Eukaryota; kingdom Metazoa; phylum Arthropoda; class Insecta; order Hemiptera; family Delphacidae; genus Conomelus; species Conomelus anceps. The sequence goes on along the minus strand of OX418224.1, from coordinate 41,107,681 downwards.
ACAATATAACGGCAACGTTATTAATATTATAATTTGTACCCGCTCTCTCTCCCCCCCCCCCCCCCTCACCCATCGAAATTGAGTAAGAGACAGAACGTGTCAGATTGCACCCGCACCCGTTATTCTCTTTTTTCTACTGCTTTAAACGATGATAAATTGCTGCCTCAATTGTCATAAATTTCAATCTATATCTTTCCGAAACCAGAATGACGCTCATATTGACTGATGAAACATGAGCTGTTTCAGTTTGATTTTTTCGTGCAATGCGGTAGATAACTCCAAATCGAACTGGTTTAATTTGTACATAAGTTGAAAATTTGATTATACACTGATAATTTGATTATAAAAGTACAGTATTTGAAATTTTTATTCTTATCTGTTCTCTGCTGTAAAATCACTTCCCGGTGATTCGGAATCCACCTAAAAAGCTTTAGGTCCAACTCATCAATCACCATCATCGAATTCATTACCCACATACAGGTCTCAGACCTATGTAGGCTTCATCCTTCAAAAAATAAATAACGTACCTGACCAATTCTTAATCCTATATCCTATTTTTAACTAAACGTCCTTTTTTCTCTACTAACACCTACTCTAGAACATGGCATGCCATAGTGGGGTAGGATGATTTCCAAAATATATGTCGCGAATATATTACCTGAATATAATTATTGAACCCCTTGGTTAAAATCATTTGTATTGTATATTGAAAAAGTAAATAAAATTATTATTTATTTCCAGTCTGGGAAGTTCAAGGAAAGGTTCCTGATCCCATTAGCCTATTCTGCATGCCAGTTTCATACATAACTCTTCTTAAAAGATGTTGATAATTTTAGAGAATTTTACTAAACAAGAATGCTTTTTCCTACTCTTACTTCTGCTACTTATGATATTACTCTTACTTGCTCTCACTCTTACTCCAACTTATTTTATCTATTACTTATTAAATCTAGTATAATATTTTATATAGTAGGAGTAATTTCACTGAATTTTCCATAAAAAATTACTATTTTCACCACAACTTTCCTAAATTTGATCTAATAACTAGTTTAGGAATAATAATTATGTTTTCACCGTATAATTCCTTGATTTATTCAAATACTAGGTATAAAGTTTCTGTTTTACCACGAATTGTAAGTTTTGTTTTCCCGATTTTTTCTGGAAACAAGTCTTAAAAACAAGGTAGATCCACCTAAAAACTGTAGATTAATTATTCTAAATACAGTTTGTTTATGATCGCCCGATGCAAGGTTGATAAAAGAAGCCGAAGAATAGGTCGTCTACTACGGGAAATCTGGAACGGTGGGGCGAGTTCAAAAGATGAACGATAAGTCGATCTTTCATTATGACTCAGTCAGTCAGTCATTGTGTAAACAGAGGAGCTCTGTGAAGGATTTGTGCGTGTGAGAGTTGAATTTTAAAAGTAGGTGAGGGGTTGTAAGAGGAAGGGGTGGAATACCCGGGGGGGGGGGGGGGGGTAGCTGGGTAGGACACCCCACAACATTAAAAACAGAAGGAGGCTATTCGTTTCATTCAATATTTAATGTGAAATATCGATTTCTCCGCATCAACAACACACTGTCGGAAAATAAATAACATCCGAGACGAACGGAATAATATAATTTTGAAAAAGTACTGCCATTGTTTGATGGTGGGTGGGAGCGTTGGGGGGGGGGGGGGGTAGGACGAGTAAGTGAAATAGAAGAGTGAATAGGAATATAGATAATGTGTATATTAAAGTGAATAAGAAAGAGGAAATGAGTGGGTCTGCGAATGGAAGGAAGGAGGAGATCTAGAATAATATTTTGAAAGCAGCGAGTGAAATAGACAGAGAATGATGGCGCGGCTATATTTTGAGCTTTGAACGCAGCGTAATGGTAAAAAGTCAAAGTTATATATAGTTATATAAATAATGATGGTGGGGGGAAGGGAGGAAGAAGTGCGTATTATTGATATTCAAATGAAAGCGTCGACAGATAGGGAATGATGTATAAAATTCCAGCTCGGCCCGTATTTCTCTTCTCTTTCTCTCTCTCTCTCCGGGGCCTTCTTATTCTTTCTTCTTCGCTTATATGTTCATCCATTTATTTTTTAAGCGAACGATACACAATGAACCGCGAAAAACGCGTTCCACAGTGTTGTGGGAGCGCTAGGCGAAGATGGATGTTGAAGGTGGGAAGTAGGAGATGGGTGGGTTGAGGAAGATGAGGAGGAAGAAGCAGAAGAAGATGGTGGAGAAAAAGAAGAAGATGACGGTGGAGAAAAAGAAGAAGAAGAAGCGGAGGAAGAAAAAGAAGGAAGAGAGGAAGATAGAAAAAAGAAGAAACAGAAGAAGAAAGGGAATGAAAAGAGAATGATGGTGAAAGACAATAAGAAGCAGAATTAAAATAGGAAGGAAAAGAAGAAGATGGGAATAAAAAGAAGGAGATAGTGGAAAAGAATAAAAAGATGGTGGAGAAAGAGAAGAAAAGAAAGAAGAAGAGGGGAAAAATGAAGACGTTTGGAAAGAAAAAGAAGAAGCAGAAGAAAAGGAAGGAATAGAGGAAGGTAGAAAATAAAAACAACAAACAAAAGAAGAAGATAATGGTGAAGGAGAATAAGAAGCAGAAGGAAAAGAAGAAGATAGAATGAAAAAAAGATGAAATAAATGGAAGATGGTGGAGAATAATAAAAAGATGGCCGAGAAAAAGAAGAAAAACAGGAAAAAATGATGAAGAAGAAAAACAGGAAAAAATGATGAAGAAAAAAATAAATGAAAAGAAGAAGGAAAAGAAGCAGAAGGAAAATAAGAAGACGGTGAAGATGGAAGATGGTGGACAGGAATAAAAAGATGGTCGACAAAAAGAAGAAAAGGAAGAAGAAACAGAGGGGAAAATGTAGACGATTGAAAAAAAGAAGAAGTGTAAGGAAAAGAGGAAGATGGAAAATAAAAAGAAGAAACAGAAGAAGAATTACCACCTTCTTCCTCCAGAAGAAGTATAAGAAGATTGTAGAGAAAAAGAAGAAGAAGAAGAAGGTGGTGAGGAAGAAGAAAAAGACAAACAAAAAGAAGTAATAGAAGAAGAGGATAACGAGGAGAAAGGTGAGGATAACGAGGAGGAAGGAGTGAAATGAGAAAGAAGTGGATAACGCCATCTTGTCTGACGATTTACATACTCGGTGGTTTAATGTGCGTGAAGCGGTTGTGCGTCGCGTTATGTTGAAGTGATGATGAGAAGTGAGTGAAATGGTGCGGGAGGGGGGTGGAGAAAAGCGGGTAAATTTGAATTTCCGTTTACATTTCATTGACCGATGAAAAACACCGATCCATTTCGTTGTTTATTCTATTCACCGCCTTCTCAACATTTTCGGCAAGCATCCAGTGTTGCAACTTTCTTGCATAAACACTACATTAAGAAGATATATCACATGCATTATTTTGTTTATCTCATTTTATGCTGTATGGAATAAGAATTGGAATTATCTACTTTTGTTCAGTAAGTTTAATTTCCTGCGGGATAGGACAAGAATTGGAATTATCAACATATTTTAGTAAGTTCAGTTTTGGGATGAATGGGATAAGGCTTTGAATATTCAGTCAATTTTAGAACTTTTATCAAATAACGGAATGTTGCACTAAAGCCAATTAAATTTAATCCCCGTAGAATAACGTCATTCTACGGAAATTGAACTTAATGAAGAGAATTTAGTTGCACAAAGGACAATATAACAAGCGATTAGGTTAACCGGCGTAAAATATATTTAACCGCCCGGTCCTACTAGGCGTCAAATCTGCAAGAAAGTAGAAACCATCTGTCAAAACAAAGCAATTCAAAACCTATGATTAAATTTCACTAATGCCCGTTAAGCTACATTTTAGTAAGTTCAGTTTTGGGATGAATGGGATAAGGCTTTGAATATTCAGTCAATTTTAGAACTTTTATCAAATAACGGAAGGTTGCACTAAAGCCAATTAAATTTAATCCCCGTAGAATGATGGTCGACGGAAATGAGAATTTAGTGAGAATTTTGGTGAGAATTTAGTTGCACGAAGGACAATATTACAAGCGATAACGCCGATTAGGTTTACATGCGTAAAATATATTTAACCGCCCGGTCCCACTAGGCGTCAAATCTGAAAGAAAGTAGAAACCATCTGTCAAAACAAAGCAATTCAAAACCTATGATTAAATTTCACTAATGCCCGTCAAGTTACATTTTATAGGTTATGTTTATCGTACCAAAACACGTAACTGCAAATTAGGTCGTAGTTGTTGAAAACCTTTCAAATTGAATAAAATCTATTAAGAATATTGAGATAGTTGAATAATGATTCAAATAATTGACAATGAAATGATTCTATTTCTTCTTTTTTCTCAACCTCAGAATCAGATGTTGATCAAATTACAGTGTTGCCAGATTGTGCCCGTTCGGTTAACGAAAATTAACTAGTGGATCTCTGTGCAACAGAAATGAACCCGTTACACTTACGACGGTTAGTTAACTGACATTAAACTCCTTATTTAATTAGCTTTCGTGAACAGGCCATAAGATTTCTATACTGGAACTTGATTTCGAGTGTCATTAATAATATAAGAAAAATAAGTATCTTGAGGAAAATGAGCAATATAAAGTAAAATGCAAGAGGTGAAAGTCCAGATCAATCCGAAAATTGAATCATGGGTTCATTGTGGAGCGTAGCTCCTGATTTCAACTGTTTGTGGCGAATAATAAATACAAATACAAATGTGCATGACCACTACCATACAATCGGAAGAAAATATTTTACTACCAAAAAACTGAGCGTATTTGAGTGTTCGTAGTAATTAGTGTCACTGAGGTATATATCAATCAAAGTGAAAAAGAAAAGCCCAGTGGTAAGAACACTTCTTGGCTCCTTGACTTGATTTTTTTTTTAGTAAATTAGTTGAATTCTCATCTGTTTATTAGTCGTAGAATTAGATAACAGCCACCCTACAACTAAAAATATTACCTACTTCGGATATCTGAAGTTACCTACTATAGAAAGTCCTTTATTTAATGATATGGCTCAATTGGAGTGAGAAACTAAATTACTTGTATTTTCTAGTCTAGCTCTCCTTCAGTTTCGGCTCCGACTACACGAACGCAGGTCAACTCCGTCTTTAATATTGTTGACAGACGCAATAATTCTGTCGTTCGTGTAGTCCCACCTTTAGATACCCAAAGATAGGTGTGTCTTAGATAAACATCTGCCTTGTCCTCTGCTTCATTTTGCATTCAAAACAGTTCATTATCCCATTTTGTAGTGATTGGAATTAATTTTGCCCAATTTAGTCTATTACTAACCCTACTACTTTACATTTTTGCCTAATAATCAACTAACATAATAACATTAGGAGGCTTTGAATTTTTCAGCTTAGCATAGCTCTGCATTTTTGAACTATCAATTTTGTCTAATTTTATCTATTACTATTGCATTAGAAATTAACGAGAAGAATATAAAAGCTGATTTTTTGCGAAAGGAAATTGCTATTGGCGAGAAAAAAGTGATTCCAGCTGTCACTCTATTAGCGAGGCTTTCATTAGCTGTTTTTTGCTAAATAATTAACATAACAAATTGATATCGCAATTTATTGTTTTTACGGTGTTTTAGGAAAATTAACTTTTCTTCATATCAGTTGAATTAGATTATTACCGTTGGGAAATTGCTGTTGAACAATGGTGGTAGCTTTTTTTATTTCATCCTTTAGTGTGTAATAACATAATCAAGATAACTGAAGCACTAAGAATAATTAATAGTAGTTTATGATGTGTTGTTCGAAAGTCTACTCCTTATTATCATAATAGATGATTTCCTGTTACGTTATTATAATTCATAGTATCGTTGCCTGAGGCTGAATTTCTCACTTCGGCCAAGTCTTCAGTCGACCGTCATGATTTTTTCTATTTTCATTAATTAAAATTGTTCTTTTGCCTGAAAATTAATTCCTTGTCTGGAAGGCAACCCGTAGGTCTACTGACACATCTATTCTACTTAGGTTAATATACATATTTCACTTTTTTGAATTGTAGTTTTCAACAGGATTGTATCTGTATCATTGGATCAGTACGCACATTACATATGCAGGTATTGTGAGCTGCTCGTGAATTCCAAGTTTGTTCTCATTAAACTTGTAAATTTTCAACATTTTGTATTATTCATTTTTCGATAAATTTCAAAAAGATTTTATTTAATTCATTATTTATTATCAATTTTTTTAAGTTTAACTGTTTTAATTGTTGAATAAATTTGTCAAGATGATGTTTTTAGACATTTAAACCATAATAGATGGCCTATTATATGAAATTTTTTAGAGTTTTAATTCTAAACAATGCAATGAATAAAGCTCAATATTCTTCAATAAAAGTTAATACGGTCAAAAGGGTGTTATGGTTGAACGACGGTAGGGTAGGGTGGAATAAATCGAGTTTGAAGAAGAAGATTAAAGTAGAAGGAAAGAAGAAGAAGAACTATAGTAACAATTAAGGAATAAGCTTTAAATAGCAACAAGTTTGTCTCGTGCATCTCAGTTCTCAATTACTCATATTTTACGCGTATTAGAAATCAAAAGGCTACAATAGTCTGATTTTAACAAAATCTCGATTTAATTTGATCCATCAACATCAACTGATCGAATACACAACAAGAAGCCAGACATTATCAAAATGCATTTGGGTAACTGCACTTATGTAATTCAAAATAATTTCGCCATCTAGTCTGGTGCGAGTGAATTTGTGGTGTAAAGACTCAACGACAACAGCAAAGGCCTGTGGTGGTGTTTTTGGTGGCATAGTTGGTTGTGGTGGCACCTAGGTAATTGCTCATTATTCGAGCAAATAATAATTATTCCTTGCCCTTTAATTAATAGCAGCGGCGCGGCAGAAGTGTATCTGTGCGAGCGTGCGACGAGTCCGCCATAACGGGGACCGGATAGAGAAATTCATTAATTAATAATTTTATTAATTGATATTATCATCGTATGCTGGTTGCCTACCTGACGCCGTGGTGCATTACATATACGGTACATGTAAATGCGCGTATATATATATTCATATATAATATGCCTTGCTGTGGTATAAGTGCTTGTAACCATCGTATTCGACAGTTCATTATAAGTTGGCAGCATCCGAAAGTTTGGAGCGAGATGGAAGGTATGGTGGGGGATGTCTCTGTCTTCTTTACTCTTCTGCTCCATATATTTATATATAAAATATATATATTTGTTGTGCTTGTGTGTGTTTACAAGTCTCTTGCACGTTTTCCAATTAAGAGATAAGCTGCGTTTATCGCAATCGTTTTTCCCCCCATTTGCGGCCTTATACCTCAAATCGCAATGTATGAGTTTGGTGTGTATATATGCGTGTGTATTAAACGCAAATAATTAGGTCGGTGAAACGTCTGTTGTGGCTGTAACTCTTGAGTTGTTCTATCTTAAATTACTAAATGAATTTATCTTGAAGCTATTCTAATTTAGAAAAATATGGTAGTTTTTTTAACTTTCAAAGCGCTTTTGAAAGACAAGGAAATTTTGATTATCAATGTTTATTTTATCTTGAATTTACTAAATTAATTTATCTTGAATTTATTCTAATTTAGAAAAATATGGTGGTTTTTCAATCTTCAAACGCTTTTGAAAGACAAGGAAATGTTGATTACTATCAATTTTTATTTTATCTTGAATTACTAAATGAATTTATCTTGAATTTATTATAATTTAGAAAAATGGTGGATTTTCCAACCAACCTTCAAAGCGCTTTTGAAAGACAAAGAAATGTTGATTATCAATGTTTATTTTATCTTGAATTTATCCTAATTTAGAAAAATATGGTGGATTTTTCAGTCAACCTTCAAAGCACTTTTGAAAGACAAATAAATGTTGATTACTATCAATGTTTATTTTATCTTGAAATACTAAATGAAATACTTTAATTTGTCCTAATTTAGACAAATGTGATGTTTTTTCAATCAACTTTCAAAGCGCTTTTGAAAGACAAGAAATGTTGATTACTATCAATCCTTATTTTAATTTAAAAATAACCTTCAAAAGATCTGGCACAGTGAAGCAACTCGATAATAGTCAACATCACAAAACAAGCACGTGCTGCTGAATGGTGTATTGCAGAGTGGAGCGAAGTGAATATCATAATTCCATAGCATGTGTTCATAATAGTCATTCATCGCAAATTCAAACACATGCTGAGGGCTGGTGGTGTTCCGTCCGCTTGAATGTGCCGATACCATCTCAGCTTCAAATTTTCCATAAAATAGTGTATGGCAGATAGGAGCACCGTGATTGTCACCATTCCTGAGCATGTGTTTGAATTTGCGATGGTGACTGTCATCGAGAATTGGATAATCCACTGTGCAGTATACAAGCACTTCATAAAAAGCAAATTAACTGAAACAATTTTAAATTAGTTCATGATATCCACCATTATTTTCTCGTACACAGACAGCAATACCAATTTCCATTGAACACTTATTTATTTATTCATATTCCAACGTTACACACCAATTATACAAAATTCACAAAAAGTATATCATGCAAAAATAACAAAATAATGTTGATAATTATAGACTAAAACAACTATATACTATTGAAAACAAGGCAAAGTAACTATAAATAGATAACAACAAACACAGTTAACAGGAGTAGATCAATAGAATAAAAAAAAAACAAACAAGAAATACTGATAATTATTGTTAACATGAACACAACAAAATATTCATAAAATGTATTGAATTCAATTGAAAAAAATTGAATTGATTTTCTTGGACTTATTACGTTTCTAAATGTTGTGGAAAACAGAATAAGCTTTCAACGCATTATAATATTATTTTATACTAATAATGGTGTTCTATACAAGTGCGATTAGTTCTATACTAATGCAAGTATTGAATTACTGCTGTTGGGCTATTGACATTAAATTATTTTTTAGCATTTTATTTATCTCAAAAATTAAATTTCATTAGAAATAAAGTTAATTGTTTGAAAAATTTAGATTATTAATGTATGTAGCGATCGGACATTTAAGTTTATGAATACTCACTAGTCATCAGCTCATTTAATATTTAAACAAACTACCGTGAAAACTTTAACTCAAACTTTAAAAAATAACTCAAGTTGAAGTCGTAATAACTATGAACAAATCTATGGTTCATCTTATTTGGACAAAATTTGAAACATCAATCGACGACCAAATACGATTGTCTGGTTGGGTGAGAGAGACTATTTCCTTGTTCTCGTTTTCATTAATAATTCCCAGTTCTATTCCGGTCGAAAAATATTTCGTTAGTTGAGGAACGATTGTTCCATGGACATGGACTTCCCCTCACCCAACCCCCACCCCTCTCCATCGAACCTTTTGAAATGAACAAACATCATTACGACGTTGTACTTTGTGTGTGGATTGATGAAAGAGGCGCTCATCTATTATGTATAGAACGAGAAATATTAATTTGTTATACACAGCTGTCTGTCTGTCCGTCTGTCCGCTACTTCTTCACCTTCACTACCTCCTCTTCCTTTTCCAATCCCCCTTCATGTTCATTTATACTACTTCCCCCTCTCTTTGTCTTTCTTTATCTCTCACCCATTTGTTATTGTAGTCTAGCATTGCGATGGCGGCAAATTGTGTATTATTCGAATTGCGTGATCAGACATAATTATCCGAGAACCTGTGCGTGCGTTAGATGTTCCGGCTGAAAATGTGTGGTCTCTACACAAGCTAACCTCTAAAAACATACTATTTATTTAAATTATAAGTTACAATAAAAAACGCGGAAATGCTCATTGCTGTATTAGTTTAATTCCTCTGATTTGATGAAAATGAGACCAGCATGTACAATGCTGGTAAATTTACTTCCATTTAAATTCTATCATTACTATAAATGCTGGGAGTTAAGAGATAGAAGATTGACATTATATTACAAATTTTATTGAAAGGAATTATATTACACAATGGAGAGAATATGCATCCCCAAAAATGTTTCTATATTCTATTGAGAACAATATTATGTATGATGTTGAAGATCCATATGTTTCCACTAATATATAATAGAAACTTGAAAAACACTCAAGTGGAAATTAACTCACTTGTTGGCGTGACGGCCGTTTCACTCTGTTGTCAACAGCATCGTCAGAAGACCCACAATACTCTCTATAAAAAACACTTTTAAGTAGAAATTAACTCACTTGATGGCGTGACGACCGTTTCACTCTGTTGTCAAGAGCATCGTCAGATGACCCATAGTACAAATGTATACTCCATGTATGTGAAGATCCATATGTTTCCACTAATATATAAAAAAACTTGAAAAACTCTCAAGTGGAAATTAACTCAAGTTATGGCGTGACGGCCGTTTCACTCTGTTGTCAAGAGCATCGTCAGACGACCCACAGTACACATAATTTTACAGTACACTTAAGTGTTTGTTAGAGTGTACTGTGGGTCGTCTGACGATGCTCTTGACAACAGAGTGAAACGGCCATCACGCCATCAAGTGAGTTAATTTGCACTTGAAAGTGTTTTTCAAGTTTTCATCAATACTATGTTTTTATGATGGAAGATGTGAATGCTCGGTGATGAATGTGATGAGAGTTTGATGTCAAAAATGAAATACTATATATAATATCTTATTAGAACCAGATTTTTTATTCTACTAATATTATCTACAATTCATTATTATTATATGTCTATTTTACAGTAGTCACTGTTTTCCTTCTTTCAGCCAGATTTTCCCTTTTTTTCTATCCTCCCAATCATCCTCACTAATTATTGTTATAACTTGAGTAAATAAATGTTGGAATCATTCATTGGTCTTGATATCTAAAACGTTGTAAGCAATAATACTGTAGCAGAACGAATTCAATGTCTGGAAGTCAGACTATCATCAACTAATTTAATATCTGATCTGAACTATTATACAAGACCTAGAGCCGGGACTTCTATTGAAATAGTTATGATTGTATAAAGTAATTGTAAGAATGGCGCAGATAAGTGGATCCTTTCTTCGCAACAAAGCCTCATTCAATAGGTTGTTTCCGCTTACGAATAAATAATATAAAGTTTGATCAATGTCCATTTGTTATTTTAAATGCCTAAATCGTCGTAGATGATATGGGTGTGCCGTCTCCTTCAAGAGGCATATTAGAGTAACTTTTGAATTTGGGTTGATTTTGAAATAACTTTGTTAAACCTTTTTTTGAGGATAAAGCCCACATAGGTCTGAAACCTGTGCGTGTGTAATGAGTTGGATGATAGTGATTGATGAGCTGGACCTACAGATTTAGGTGGGTTCCGAACCACCGGGAAGTGATTTTACAGCAGAGAACAGTGTTTTTTTGCTGGTCAATCTAATTGGTCACCGTTACAAAGAGTGCCTAGGAGAAGGCAGCTTATCTCTGTCTGATTAAACAGATACCTGCTACGGCTCACGGCTACCACTTCCCTAATATCCCTTATTTCTAAAGAACTCAAAGATTAGGAATTATTAGCTTTGAATACTGTATCCATTCTAAATCCACCGTTATATGGCCTTATAATCAAGCATTGGGTATTTTAAACGATTTCAAAGAAAAATAATTTGAAATAATCAAGAAATAAAATTATATATTCAATGATATGATACTTCATAATTATAAATTCATTCTGCATGTTTCTTTGTTTATTTCATGAAGACAAAGAAAGTTAATTGTCCCAGTATTTGTATTCTGATCACTCTTGGCGTCAAATCTGCAAGAAAGTAGAAACCATTTTTTTAAAACAATTCAATTTAGGTTCCTAATGTCCTAGTTCCATTTCTTTATTTCTATTTTCCCCAATTTCAACACCAGATATGTCTCCAATATTCCCTTTATGTTTTCAATTCCATAAATGGAATTATTTCTAATTTCATGTTCTCTTGCTCTGTAGATGTGTTATCACGTTTTCCCAGTAAGGAATTTTTATGCGGAAATATTATCAATTATTTATTCCCCAAATAAATTTCACAAGCTGTAAAATGCGATAAATAATTTCTGTTAGTAATTTGTCGAGAACTATTTTTGGTCCTACAAAATCATCAACTCAACGCGGGCCTATTTGTTGATTTATGGAATCTTTTCTTTTGGGATTCGCTGGAATTTGAACTTAAGACAAAAGCGGAGCACTAGATGTAGAGAAAGGTGTAATATGGGGCATCTCCTGAACGTGTTTGTGCGCATGCGTGCTTACGTTCTCTTGTTTGTCATTAATTATAACTTTGTTAGTGAATTTGTTATTAGATTTATGCGTCTTCCGCATGAGACACACACACGCACACGCACAGGCATCTATTCCGCTCTCCTTTATCATCGGTGTAGGAGATGTTGATTCTTCCTGCAGTTACCTCCTTCATCCCCTCCTCTTATCTCATCTATCTCTGAGAAACACTTACTGGGGCACGTCAGATTTTATTTTATTGTGTATGAAGTATTCATCCAATACTTACTATACGGCTAATCATATTACCTACATAAGGCATTTGACATTGATTTAAAAAGACAAACAGGCATCCACATGCAATGTTTAGTTGCAAGTTACTGGAAAAGGTTCGTACTATTAGCAGTGACTCTTTCAACTAAAAAGTTTCACAACTGAAAATTGCATTTGGGAGCCTGGGCTATAGGTTGAGATTCTCATTGACTTAATATAATCACTGCAATACAAAGACAATACAATACAACGCAATACAATACAAAATATAATTACTTAACAAAGCATTGGTAATTAGTTAGTTTATACAATTAAGTAAGTAAGTTTGACTACAATTTTTCCATTAAAAACTTATCCATAAGAACTGCTGCCATAGTACTGTAAATGCTTTTTACCGCAACAAGAAATAGAGAAAGTTTGCTTCAGGTTCTTGGAATCTCTATTTGAATCAGATGTGACTCATTGTAGAATTTTATTTATTTAAAATGATGAATTTTTCATAAAAGAGAATGATATGACCTATACTTATTAGAACATCGGTAAAAGAATAAAATCGTCTATAAAGTTGTTTTTATACGTAAACGTTGTAGACGTTGTTTTAAACGATGTTTTACGTAATTAAAATTGAAGTGTACAAATCAATAAAACATTTTCTACTTTGGCTAGAAATAAAAACTCTCAGAGACTTCTTAAGCTATAAAATTGATAGATCATGAATAGACCATTTACATCATCATTGTATCATTTATTATCATTCACCATTACTCACGTGCACGTCTCAGACTCTTGTAGGCTTCACCAACAAGAAGAAAAAAGATGCAATCAAACTACTACAATGACATTGCAGTGACTGTTTTTTTTTTCGTTTTTTCAATTGATGATAATAATAATAAGCGTATGGCTTTTAATGGTGGGGAGACCCTTACGGGTAGTTCCACCTCGCCGTTTGTGCCATGTTACGGGGAACATGGTGGACCTACTATTTTAGGTGGGTTCCGAACCACCGGGTAAGTGATAACTTATCCAATAGATAGAAAGTAGGCTACAAGAAAACTTATTACTCCCCAAAAGTAGGAAATATGTCCCAAAATGTTTTGCATCTACAGTTTAATGTGTTTACTATTCAACTTGGATTAGCCCTAACAGAATATGCAAATTTAATGCAATGCTCAAAGTAGGCCTTTATATTGTATCTTAATTCCATTGTACAATTTTCATTGGAGTAGAAATAGTTAATCGTTTGAACGTTGCGTTGGCATGCGTGAGCAGTTGACATGAACGGAGAACGGACAGGTGATCAAGTATGCGTGCATTGCTAGGGCACCCTGCATCCAGTTAGCGTCGGCCTGTTGATGAATTATGAAGAACGAATCAGTATCTAGGCTCTAGGAATCAATTACATAATATAAATCGGATCAGCTGAGTGACATTGTCCCGCTTTATTTATATTAGTTCGGACCTCAACAATCGAAACTAGATAATTCCAGCTGCCTATGACGATGATTGAGTAGACGCTGTTCATATTTATAACACCGGCATAGTTCACTGATACTCATCCGACCCACATGGCTGAGCAATGTCAAATAACCAACTACAATAGGCCTATTAATTTTTGATGCTCCTGCTAACTGACACAATGTGCATTAATCATATCTATCAAATACATTGACATCAACGATTATTATTTCAATTTGTTGTTGCATTTAAGTTTCAAATTCATCTGAATGTTGCTTTACTGAATACCGAATAATAACAAATATGACTAACACTAATTTTCTTCTAATTTACGTGAAATGATATACCAACTTGAATCGATCTCGAATCTAACTTGAAGCTACAATAGTTTATTACATAACAAGGGTGGTAAGACGGTGTTTACTGTAAGAGTATGATAGTTTATGCACGAGACGAAGTCGAGTGCATTATTATCATAAGAGTACGCTAAACACGTTACCAGGCGTGTTATGCTCGTTATTTTTCATCATACAAGTCTAAAATAGCAGATAAGTTGAAATAAGAAACTATAAATCATTGCTGTACGAACAAGTAATCACAGCAAACTGTCAATCACCTCAACACACCAAATCAAAGCAACTCTAGGTGAAATGGGCAATAATGGTCCTAGATCAGCTGATCTAGCTTTCGATCAAATGGTTTTTCAGTGGAATAGTAGCCAGTAGCCACCCATAAGCGTGCGGTAATAATCATTTGATGATCTTTACCACACAGTGTGAGGTAATAATCATCAAATGACATCAGCTGTTTTTAATTTCTGTAAACTGCTGTTTACCACATTGATTCCTTGATTGGTAAACTGTCCATAACCTATAAGTATGTCGGAAAAAAAAATGTTACGACATTGTAGTCACTATTTTTTTCAGAAAATATTCAATTGAAAAATTGTGACTGCAGTGTTGGTTTTATAATTCATAACACTTGACATAATTATAGTTAATAAGCACCTCGCAGAAGAAACCAAGAACGGTTATTGTAAACTGAAACAGAAATTCAAGAACGGTCTAGCATACTCAAACTCTAATTATGCCTTACGATTGAAATTTTATGTTATTGATTCCTTCTATAATGTTAGATCTTCAAGTTTCCTCTGGTCTAGGTTACGTGAAGCTTCCTATTTGAGTCTCTACTCCAGTGAAATTTTCACGTTATTTTATCATCCCTCAATAATTTATTGGTGATTCTTCGAGATGAGTTTTGATAATACAGAGATTACTAATTTTTGTTTCCCAGAATGATGAGATACTGTTACTCACTTTAGCTCAATAATATTGTTTGAGAAGAATCTCTATTATTATTGATACAGACAATACTCGTATAAGGACTCAAATAATGGACAATAATAATAATATAATATATAATAAAAATAATGAGTTTTCGTACAATATACAAAAGAGTTGATGAATTTCTTGTTTTCTAACGTGACACGAGAGTCTACTACCCCTTCTTGTTTTCAATAATACTGCTCTAGCATAATCCATGAAGGCATTACTAATAATGGACTCCTACAATATTTTCAGCCAACATTTCTTCTATTCAAAAATTCATGATACCAACTGATCGATGCAAATGACAGTATATTAGTTATTTGTGTGTGTGATACGAAATATATTATTGGAGTTCAATATCATTATATCCGATCGGGGGAAAAACGAAAGCGAAGTTGAATTGCGTGGGTGGTGGGTTAGTTTGTTGTGGTTTTACTGAACTCAGGTGGTGGAGAAGGTATTGGTTTAGGTAGGGGAAAGTTTTGAAAGTAATGAACGCGTGTTATCAGATGGGACGTGAGTCGCATGGATAAATGAGAATGGTGCGGTTAATATAATAACTGTACGTTTCAAATAAACACAACTTAGCTTGTGGAAACGTCATTATTTCTGGCGTTTCGTTTTTTTTTTAATGATAATAATGATAGCAAATGTCGAGAGAGTGTGCGTGCGTGTGTGGGGGCCTTCAAGAGCTTGTAACCCTGTATTAGATTTTACGCTTGTGAGGGATCGTCGTTCCATGACTTTGTATAAATAAAAACATATGTGTACTCACATGAATGGATTATTCACTATCATTACATCTCTCTCCCACCCCATCTCTTTTCTCTCTTCCTTCTTCTGTTTTATCCCTCTCTCTTTCACATTTTCTTCCTCTTTTTGTCCTTCTCCCTCCCCTCTCTTTCCAATTTACTGTATCTTCATATCGCACTTCTCATTAAAAGAACCTACAACATGGAATACGATTAACATATATCTCATATTCGTCCTCTGTTTATGTGTACTAATCTTCTCTCCGCTTGTTTTTAATTATTTTCGTTTTTATCTTTATTTAGATGTGTAGTTGAGGGTGGAGATTAAGTGGTAAAACTCTCATCGAATGAATGCATCATGTTGTGGGGCCGGAACATGGACAGCCCTGCCACACCCTTTTTATGTCTTTATTCCAATATTTTCTGTTCCTGGCTGTTCATTGGTGTAATCGTTAAATTGTGATTCTATTTTTTCTCAATTCATAGACGAAACCACCAATTGCATGTGCCTTGTATTGCTGAATGTAAGTGTAATTAACAAATAATTAAGAAATTGTTTAATTTGTCCATCAAAATCAGCATAAAATACTGTTAAACAGGTACAATTCTATTTTGTCAAGTATAGTTATACTCCAAATTGTTTCTTAATTTGATAGTAAAATATGATAGGCTATTTGCTACATTGCTTCTTTATAAGTTCCTGCCATATTCAAAATTGTTTCTCAATTTAATAATAGAATTTAATTACCTTGTAGAATTACCTCAATTACCTTAATAGAATTCAATAACCTTGAAAAGTTGAATGAATGTTGGAGTATAATTTAAAAATTTCTGAAGAAATTATCAGATAAAGTTTTAAAGAAACTGGTTTTTTCTCAATAAATTTGATGATAACTTTTCCCTCTGTAGCCTACTTTACGAAAATAAACAATGTATTAGTTTTTTGAAAGTAGATGATAAAAGTTACAATTTTGAGAAAATTAGAATTGATTACTTTCTCTGACCTGTTCATAAATAAAAAATATGAGGAAATCCTGACATTTATCTCTACTACATTTAGCCTACTTTAGGTAAATAGACAATGTATTAGTTTTTTGAAAGTAGATGATAAAAGTTACAATTTTGAGAAAATTTGAATTGAATATTTTCTCGACTTGTTCGGAAATAAAAATTCGAGGAAATCCTGACATTTATCTCAAATTCGGTAATGTTTAATGTTAAATTACTCGCCTTTGATGGATTTTCACCCATTTCATAATACTTTTCTTAATAGTGTTCAGTACGGTACATTATTATTTTGTACATATTGGGTTTTCTACATCGTCGAAATTTGTAACCAATTATTAATAGACTGATAGGATAATAGACTAATAATAGGATATAATAGAAGGCTAAAATCGTTTGAAATTCAATATTTAAAAAGTATCAAAAATTGGCCTTACATCATCCATCATGCTTGAGAAATAACGCAATTTTGAAATACTCAACACATCCCCAACACAGAAAATCCTAAAATATCGAGAATCGCCTTCAAATTACTAAATCTTTTATTCGATTAAGTTATTTAAATCACAAATCTTTCTAATTATTCCTGTAGCCGAAAATTGGGTGGAGTAAGTTATATTGAATACTTCACGTATTAGCAATGAAATTATTTAGGCAAAACTCAATTTAATCATGTACTCCCACTTACTGCTTTCAATGTATGTGGATAATAAATTATTTGAAGTTGGGAGCTGTAATGTAAACGCACGACGCATTCAAATAAACATACACATAAACATTATGGAAGACGAGATTATTTCCGGAAGGCACTCAAGTTAAACTGATGGTTTTGTTGGATGCTGAAATTTGATTTTCAAAATTTATTGTTATTACTTTCTCTATGTTCAAATTGCATCAAATATCAATTATTCTTCAATTTGTCGTCATGAGTAGTGACTTCGTAACTTCCATCATAAATTGCATATTATATTATTCCTATCAGATGCTGGTTGGCAGGCCTCCCATGTTATTGTATCTAATTATAAAAGAGATATACGATTGGTTTTGATCATTAGAATTCCAATCATAATAAATCCGTCCCGCCTTCAAATAGAGGAAGAGATGTTCAATTTCAGTGTTTCCGTACACTTTATTTGAATGACTTTTTGTCATTGGAGACAGGTTTAATTTTAGTACTAAAGTTGACTAAATTTTTTGTGGAAGGACAACAAATCACAAAGTTTTTTGTAAATGTGTAGTTTTTTGGAAATTTGTAAGTAAGCTTTCGATTGATTACAGTGAGACAGTGAGATTGATTACAGCTCGCTAGATTGAATGACAAAAAGTTACTATTTACAACTTACCATGGGCTCTTACTGTCACATATTATGTATGCTATCTTAGTATGGGGTAATTCATCAAAACAAAACCTTGATTGGGTGTTTAAGATCCAAAAGAAAGCTGTTAGGTGTATATGGAAAGAGTAAATAGATTCGATTCATCTAGGCCGTTGTTCAAGAGACTTGGTCTCCTAACTGTACCCTGTTTATATGTAAAAAAGAGTGATATTACCAAAATCTTGACGTACACGATTATAATACAAGAAGCCGAGGAGATTATCACTTGGTGAGTCACAATAGTAGCTTATTTAAACAAAAACCTAGTTATATTGGTAGGAAACTCTACAACAAGCTACTGCAGTTTTTAAAGTCTTGAAAATATAGAAATATTTTTAAAACAGTTGAAAAAATATTTAGTTGATGAAGCTTTTTATAGTGTACAAGAATTCCTTTCGTAATGAATAATAAAACGAAATTGTCACAACCACATTTATTAAAACTTCGAGAAACTAGTTTCGGTTGTTACACCATTATCAATCTCAATCAAACTTTGTGACAATTTCGTTTTATTATTCATTATGGATACCTTCCACAATATCACCTTCGCCATTACTAAGAAAATTCCTTTCGTATCAAAATGAAGCCTCACCTCAACTAATTGATATAGTAATTATGGTAACTAGTGTATAAGATAGTATAATTTTTGATCTGACTTGTCTTATACTCCTTAACTGGAGTCTCCAAGACGTAATCTACAAAAAAAAAAGTAAATTTATAATTCAATCTTATAAATAATCGCAACAAGTCGTTAAAATTAGTGTGTAATCAAGTGTTAACATCAGAAATTAAAAATACTGATGTCTCAAACACTGATTAACACACGAGGTAGTATAGTTTCGACTATCTCTTCTCAAATCCGAGACTATGTTTAAGAATTATTATTATACAATAGTAAGATGTGAAATTTTAACTCAGCATATCCATACTCCAGAACTATACTATCTAGTTCTAGTGTAGTAGCATGCATGGGAGACAAGCTTCTACAAACCTTCAAACCAGCCCAGCTTTATAATGGTTCGCTATAATTACAGACGTACCTAATAAACGAGCCCATTCTTTCTTATAATATCAAACAAGGAATTACACAGTACTTCGGTTGTAAAACTGAGTGATTTATGACCATTTCTTACATGTAACAAAACCTGTCTGAGCTGATGAAAATAATAGTGACTGTAATAATAATAATATTTCTTATCTGAATCAAAGAAAGCTGTTTTTTCCTGACTAGCCAACCATGAAAAGCTATAAAAAGTGGATCTTCAAATTTTCCCTAGTGGTTTTTTTCTATCATTTCAAATTACAATTACAGTACTCATAGACAGGATGTACAGTATTCATAAACAACTGGTTTTTATCTCAACGGTAGTAATTATTATAAAGTACTTGCAACTATTTTCAAAATGTATAATCTAAAGAAGCTAATTTTTAAACGTATCAATGAATATAGATTGAATTCCTCTGAGAAATTGAGGATGGAATAACATTTTTTCAAATCACTGAAACTAATGAGTTTGTTAAAGTGTATCTGATGATTCTGCTACTGAATATCCTTCAAATCTTTGTTAAGTTTTGATCGCCTCAATATTGTATCAATAGGAAAGAAATCTAGTACAGGCAAATAATAATTCAGTAAAGGAATATTTTAACTCTTCAGAAATATTATGCATCTTGTTTCCCTTTACTTTAAACAATGTGAAAATTATATATATTATATGCTATTAATTTCCATCATAAAACATCTCTGTCACATTTCGCATGATTTTGAAAATGATTAATTCAACAATCCTTTCTAAACCATCTTACACAGCTCAATTTCTCACATGAATTTGTTATCTTTAGGTGAAACATAAGCATGAGTCTAAACTCATCTAGCATTACTCTACGAGAGCACTCTAGAAATAAGTTGCTAAGTTTGGACAGGTCCTCAGGTTACTAACCCTTGTTACCTTTGGGTACTTATACTCTACCCGTAAGGGTCTCGCCACCACGAAAAGCCATACGAATTTACTTTACTTATAATCTATATCTGTTGCTTCATTATAATGGTGGTGCATTCCGTGACTATCTCAAAGATGCCAACAAAGATTTATTGAACTGTTTATTATTTGTGTATTCGTTCATCCCTGTTTTGCTAAATATTTATGCAGGCTAAACATTTTTTTTGAAAATACTGTAGTAGTTTTGTCAATTGCGAATCATCATGCTCAGCAACTTGACCAGCAAAATAGCGGGATTTATGCAGTGGCGTTAGGCTCTTGACACAAGCCGGCAGCTTAAAATTTGCATTTGTACAAAATTAACATAAACATGTCAAAAGCACGGGGCGGACACATTTATTCAAATCGCTGTTGGTTTCTGTTGCTATACGTGCGGAACTTACTGGCTACATGACCTGCCAGCGTCACTACTACTGTAGAGTCGCTGCTGTCGCTCTTTTGACGTTCGCGCCCCTTTTAAATGCCGGTCAGAAATCTGATCAGGCCATGTGTCCCCCCCTTCATGTCTGTTGTTGACCGTCAAGTGACCGTGTTGAAAGACCGCGTTTTTCGCGCGCCAACATGAGCATCAGCTGAATACATTAAAACAGATTCTTCAACTATATCAACAAAATTACATGTCAACTCAACTGCCTCTTCAACATATTGTGTGCAGTATTATGCTAAATGAAATGGACGTGTAATTCGTTGGATCAAAATTTCGTACTTCAATGTTGCCCTTTCAATTTGATTTAATTTTATCGTGATGACTCTACGATACGATATTTTGCTTGTCATTTGTGTATTATGTAAATAACTAGCATAATATATCGAAGTAGACTTTCATTGCTTAATTCTTCCATTTTTGACTAAATGTATCTGTTAAGAAAAGTCACACAGGCTGATATTGCAACTTTGAATTTGGAATGAGAAAATTCACTTATAGCATTGAATTTAATAGTAAATGTCAAGATGATTTAAAATTATGAACCGTAAATCAAGATAATTCAATAATAAATTATTCGGAATCAAATAACATTATATGTCAAGGTGATGGATGATGTGGAGTGAGAAAGATTTTATGAGTAGTTTATTAAAGAGGTAGCTCAAAATAGATTTGGTTTCTTACATATAAATTAATTCATAAATTACAATTATAAAATTGTAATTCGACAGGTCCAAGGGGTTGGCATTGTTGCCTGCATTCAGACATGTAATTAATACAGTCTATATGTAAAAATTTCCATAAGATTTTGCAGTACAAATTAATGCAAGTACTAGTAAACCTAATTTGTAAATTGTTATGCAACAGGCATAAAAATGACTGATAGAAAACAAAAAAATATATCATCAATATCATTATAAATTTTTTGGGGAATTTAGAAACCCAGGGTTTAATTACAAGGAAGACTCTGAGTCAATAATAAAAGTATGGATCTGCTCTAAGAGCACAGAGACTCACGAATAAGCTGAGAAGAGGAGTGCAATTGTGTGATTCAGCTAGAAAAGCTAGAAGGCTAATATTAAATTCAATTCCTCAATGAGTATATGCTTGTTCATAAGACGTTCTTTTTAAAATCAAAAAGTGCTCAAGCTATTTAACCTATCAACATCACCTTCTTCGTCTTCTTATATCATATATCATTGGTCATCATCATCATCATCATCATCATCATCATCATCATCGTCGTCATCATCATCATCATCATCATAATCATCATTATCACCTTATAATCATTGTTATTCTTCCAATGCATTTTTTCCAATTTGTTTTCTCTAACTTGTTCATATTTTTGTGTTGAGGGGGCAAGTATGGAATTTCCTTGTGCTCTCATATGTAATCATGTCAAATAAACTTAATTAATCTGAATGAAATATTAAATTCTCTAAGCTGAGGAAGCCATGTGGAAAAGTGGATGAAGGTATAAAAAATATTAGAAGGCAGAATCGTGTCTTACTGGTTCTAACTCAGAGAATTGGTTTCTATTAAAATTACTAGGCAGACTGCGCTTGGATGGGTGACCGTGCTTCAATGACTTGATGTTACAAGCTTTATTGTCACTTACCCGGTTGTTCGGAACCCACCTAAAATAGTAGGTCCACCATGTTCCCCGTAGCATGGCACAAACGGCGAGGTGGAACTACCCGTAAGGGTCTCCCACCATTAAAAGCCATACGCTTATTATTATTACTAGGCAGATTATAAAATAGAAATAAAATTACTCATGGATGATTAATTTATCATTTTTTCTACTATATTTCAAACTTTTATTATACACCTGAAACAGGGTAAATAGAACTCAGATATCATCATGAACCCATGAATGATGTCCTATTGTTTCAACAATAAACAATCAGCATTAATTCACAAGTAATTACTTTTAAATAAGTATTTTTATGGATGGCCATTAAGATGGTCCCGTTTTCAAAGACAATAATATCTGATTTGAGAGTGGCTGTTATGCATTATTAAAGGATCGTTACGGCCCGTAATAGAAAAGAAATGGAAAGATGGAGATATGGAGTGTTGCGCAGACCTCAAGAAGTAATGTCAGTGAGTACTAGGCAGTTTGTTGGTGTCTGCGGTTGTTGGCTGGCTATCTGATGGAAAATTAAATAGTGCACGCCTTTTAGTCTGTACTGACGATATGAGAGACAAAACTAAGTGATCTCATTGTACTTTTCTTATTCTTCTTTCCTGACTGCATCATCTATCCTATCCTGTTATTCGTTGTTGTTGTTGTATCTCCGACGTGTCTTTCCGGTCGTTCATTCATAATTTCATGGAGTTGTCCCGTCCCCTCCCACCACCAGAGATTCTTCTCAGGATTTCTATTCTTTTTCGCCACCTCATCTCATCCCCCCACATCCTAACTCCCAATATCGTAATTGCTTTTGTTTTCAACGTCTCTGATAAAAAACGGCGATATAATAATAAAATGAAACGGAACGGCATCTGAATTTCTGAATAGTAGACCGAGTTGAAAACAATGGCAGGAACTAATGTGAATAACTAGCTCTCTTCGCCTAGCTAGAACGCATTAAGACTGTTCGCGACTGGCGGCCTGGAACTAGATTGTAATAAATTTGGTCTAGAATCAAAAATGAAACTGTTTAAAATCAAAAGTGTAGTGCTTTCATAGTGTACAATTTGAGTGGCCGACGTTTATTTCCATATTTCACAGCACAAGTGAACATTGTGTTCCGTTTAATATTGATTTGAGTTCTATGTTCACGCTTATTTCCATATTTGCGACGTTTATTTCCATATTTCACAGCACAAGTGACCGTTGTGTTCCTTCCTTTTAATATTGATTTGAGTTCTATGTTCTCGCTTATAGCGTATTGACCAAAATCAATCTTTCTTCTGCGTATCTCAAATTGTTCTTGTTCTATGAACACCAATGAGACTCTCTTGGGAAGTGATAGCCGTGAGAGGTATCTGTTCAATCAGAGAGATAAGCTGCGTTCTCCTGGGCACTCTTTGTAGGGGTGACCGATTAGATTGGCCAGCAAAAAAGACTCTGTTTTCTGCTGTAAAATAAATTCCCGGTGGTTCGGAACCCACCTAAAACTGTAGGTCCAACTCATCAATCTCTCAGCTTCATATTTAATGCCATGCCTTGTAAAAACTATTTTAGTCCATCACTATTGTAAGGTGAGATCTGCTTTTGTGACCTGGATTGAAACCAGGAATGATGATAAAGCATAAAGTAACTTGGATTCAGTTTTACTCAATAAAAATCAGAAAATATCTTCCTGAATTTTCAATATTTTTAAAAATTAAAGTTTACTTACTGCACATTGCACATTTTGTGATTCATATAATGATGAATAAAAATATTAAAAAATGCTTAGGTCATGCATGTGAAAGCAAACAGTTGGAATGCCGAGTAGATCTATCTGCTTTTGTGACCTGGATTGAAACCACGAATGACGATAAAGCATAAAGTAACTTGTATTCAGTTTTACTAGATAACATGAGAAAATATCTTCCTGAATTCTCAATATTTTTTTAAAATTATAGTACACTTACGGCACATTGCACATTTTGTGATTCATATAATAAATAAATATAAAAAATTGAAAAATATAAAGATCATGCATGTGAAAACAAACTGTTGGAATGCCGAGTAGTACAGCCTATCTCATTACATTCACAGAAACAAAGAGAAAATATGTTGGAAGAGTATTGCAAGCGAATTTTTGCAGTAGCATTGAGCCTTGAGGTATTTTTGAATGAACAGAGTGGAAATATGTGGAAGATGTACAGGAAGATTACCGAAGATGGTTATGGAACATTTTCTAATACTCAAGTTTCTTACTTCGTCAAACTCAAATACTGTAACTTTAACCCTATTATAAAACTTTTCATAGTTTTTACGTGTTTCTTTGTGTTATGATTAATTGTTTGTAATGAATTTATTGTATCTTTATTATTGACGTGTCACGGTTTGGTAAACAATTGTATTTATGCAAACATATGTGATGAATAAATGTCTAATCTAATCTAATCCAAAGAATAGTAGGTAAGGATAAATGTACATTTAAGTAAAGATTTTCACATTGTGAACTGAAACTTTTCACATTGTGAACAGTGTGAAACGTTATATGAAACGTGAATATTTGGAAATTATCTCCCCAAACAAAAAATCAAACTCCAATTCATTTAAATCCTACCTAAGACGTCTGTTTAAAAACGATGGCATGTTTGATTAAAATTACTACCAGGACTGGAAACAATAGGCCATAAGACTAGTACAATAAATAATGTGCAATAGAAGAATTTCAATCTATTATTTGAAAGAGAATTACGTGGAAAATATAAATAGTAAACCAATTTTTTATTTTTGAAGCGAGGTACTCCAAGTTATATACACTGTCAGTTACCGTCTGTCTGCCCGATATGTTTTATTAGTTAATTGCTGGAATTAATTGCGAGGTTGGTTGGATGGAGGAAGCACGTCCTGGCGGAGAGCTGCAATTATTTTTATTATTTACAGTCAATTTCTTCTTCATCTTCTTCATTTTTTGTTTCCTAAGCACAGTTCTTTTGTGATCCCCGAGACAGTTGTGGAGGGTCAATAAAAACCCGCGGATCCAGCTTTTTCGATCGTGTTCTGCCTGTATTTTTCTTTTTCTCTCTTCCACTCCACCTCTCTCCTTCCACCACTATTTTATTCTGCTCCTTCCGTTTCCTCTCCCTAATAATAATTTCCCCTTCATGATAAATACTAGACTTGTTTTTTTTGTGTACAGTCATTTTTAACATGACCGTCGACTGTCTTGTCCATAGTAATAAATATGCTTCTCTGCCACCTACATTTATATTGTCATTATTTTCTTTACTCTGCTGGTGAGACCCAGTCTGTACCACGTCTAAACGATGATATAGCCGTTAAGATTATATATTATTATATTCTTTCTCCTTGTGAATCTGTACGCAGTAATATTGAACAATAAAACTACAAGCGCCCCGGCTGGAAATGATAATTATACTCGAAATTTATTGCTTTGAATTATTTTTAATCGCATCGTTGTTGTTGGACGTTGTTTTTGTGGTAGACGTTATGACGTTAAATCGAAAAGGTCTGAGTTTCAAGTTGATGTAGAAAAAACGCTTGAAAATAATTGATTATTTTAATAGGCGAACGCATATTAAATTTAAAACTACGTGAAACTACAGTTTACGAGTAACATGCACCTAGACTACTTGCAAGGTTTTGTTGAACGTAAATCTTGTGTTATTGTACATCACAGTTGGAATTTCCTTGATATCCACTTTTATTTTCAAACTAATTTTTTTTGGAGGATGAAGTCCACATAGTGATAGCCGAGTGCCGTATCAGTTATCTTTTCAATCAGAGATAAGCTACGAAACTCCTGGGCGCTCTTTGTGAGGGTGACCGATTGGATTGGCCAGCAAAAAAGACTGTTCTCTGCTGTTAAATCACTTCCCGGTTGTTCGGAACCCACCTAAAACTATAGTTCAACTCATCAATCACCATCATCTAATTCATTACCCACGCGCAGGTCTCAGACCTATGTGGGCTTCATCCTCCGAAAGGTTTTTTTTTTTTTTTTTTTTTTTTTTGTAGATTACGTCTTGGAGACTCCAGTTAAGGAGTATAAGACAAGTCAGATCAACAATATTATACACTAGATACCATAATTACTTCAATTAGTTGAGGTGAGGCTTAATTTTGATGTGAAAGGAACTCTTGTACACTATAAAAAGCTTTATCAACTAAATATTTCTTCAATTGATTTTTAAATATTTCTATATTTTCAAGACTCTTCAAAAACTGCGGTAGCTTGTTGTAGAATTTCCTACCAATATAACTAGGTTTTTGTTTGAATAGGCTACTATTGTGACTCACCAAGTGATAATCTCCTCGGCTTCTTGTATTATAATCATGTACATCAAGATTTTGGTTAATATCATTCGTTTTTACATATAAAGTAGCTTCATACACATATAAGCAGGGTACAGTTAGGAGACCAAGTCTCTTGAACAACGGCCTACATGAATCTAATCTATTTACTCTTTCTATACACCTAACCGCTTTCTTTTGGATCTTAAACACCCTATCAAGATTTTGTTTTGATGAATTACCCCATACTAAGATAGCATACCTAATATGTGACAGTAAGAGCCCATGGTAAGCTGTAAAAAGTAACTTTTTGTCATTCAATCTAGCGAGCTGTCTAGGTATGAGACCTGTGCGTGGTGGATGGTGAATGATGAGTTGGATTAACAGTTTTAGGTGGTTTTGAGTCCCGATCCACCGGGAAGTGATTTTTATAGCAGTGATTGATGATTACTTGTCAAATATTAGCTATTCGTAAAAATGTCATAATCAAATCACTAAATTCAATCTCTCAAACGAATGGGATGAGTTCTTTCAAAATGACTTGTGTTGTCAGTTATTTAAAAGATTTTTTTGTAGTGGCGAAGGTGATATTGTGGAAGGTTTCACATTGTGACAATTTCGTCTTATTATTCATTAGAAGATTTTTGTTTGTTACAAAATTTGTGTTTCAATATGTTTATTAATATTTATTTTGTTTTTGCAGGCCAAGATGCTGGAATCGACCCATGCTTCTTGGCTCGGAGCCTCTACGTCGTCTTTGGCCGGTAAGTTGAATTCGCACTCAACAATTATTTATTTTTCAAGTTTTCTCTTGTGAAGTATTCATAGTTTCACATTTTGTTGTGCTTTGTCAAACATTTTGATTTCATGCAATATTACATGTCAATATTGTTGTTAGAAAACTCATTTATTTTCAGTTTGCTTGGAATAGTTTTAGCACAATTCTAATTAGTTCTAATTTCAAGCAACGAGCAAACAATCTCCTATCAATACATTGTAACACATTTTTGTGGTTAGTAGAATATTGTATTATTATTTTACTATTGGAAGGCAAAATATGTAATAAAATTCCATAAAAAACATATTTGCCTGCTATTTTTGTTTTAGTTTAAAGAAATGAATCTTAGAATCTTAGAAGGAATCTCATATTCTTAGTTTCTCTACTTCTTAGTTAATAATCTTCTTTACTAATTATAGATTCATAAATTCAGAGTTTGAGTTCTCCAGTTTTTCATTAATATTTTTGTTCACTCATTATAAATCTGTGAAATCAGAGTGAATCGTCTCTTAAAAGAATTTATGTTTCACTTTTATTGTAATCAAAATTAGTGTTTTAATTGTGAGAAACGTTTGTTTTAGAAAAAGAATATTCCCAAGTTACATCGAGTGAATTCGTAATACACAAGTTACCTTGTTCAATAGCTTCTGCCGTAGTATATAAACATTTTAAAGGGGATTTTGTTGGAAAATGAGTAGAAAAAAAGTTGAGGTTGGTAAGAAAAAGGCGGGAGCGCGCGCGTGTGCGTTTGTATGTTCGTGTGTTCTTGTGAGTTTTGCTTGCAGATATTCGTCGGCGCTTTTTCTCTCTTTCTCTCACTCACTAGCTCTTCGTTTTTCTTCTGCATTATTAAAAATAATAGCTTCGCCTCTCGTTTACCTAACAAGAAAAAGGAAGGGGTATTTTATATTGTTTTATTTATTCATGAAATATATGGCCGTGCTCGCAAGTAGGCTGTACTGCAGGGAGAGGGTAGCAGGTGCCTTGCGGAAATTTGAAAAAGATCTTTCTCCTCTTCCATCTCACTTGCTCTCTTTTTCTGGCGGTCTCCCTCTTTCTCCAACCCATTCAGCCTACTGTTTTCCTTTCTTTTTTCCGGCAACGTTTCCATTTTAATAATTAGAATAAACATCTGCCGTTCCTTCTAATATAAAGTTATTCCTCTTGTATCGAGTTTTCATCCGCTTACATTGACTTTGGTCAAAGCACACACACACACACACACACACACACACACACACACACACACACACACACACACACACACACACACACACACACACACACACACACACACACACACACACACACACACACACACACACACACACACACACACACACACACAGGTTTGTAAAATGTCCTCGCTTTTCCGGTCGGATACACTCCACACAATCTGAGCGGTAGAAGCGAGGACCGCACAAACCCACTACAGACAAGCGAGGACCTTGGTACAAAACATTTTTTTTCGTGAAACAGAAGATATTTTTTCAAATTTTAGGACCGTCGATCTTTTATGATCAATGTCACAAATGCCCACGATTTTTTTCGAAACTTTAAATTCAATTTGAAAAGTTTATGTATATTTACATACTTCCGAGGACCTATTTCATACAAACCCTGGACAGACAAGCGAGGACTCGCTGCACAAACTCCATACGGTATAAGCGAGGACGTGCCTCTCAAACTCTAAAACTAAAAGAGGAGACTGTTTACAAGATAAAAAAATGCTATTGCTTTTTTAAACTCTTATACATTGCTTTTTTAAACTCCTATACGATTTTCAAACACAGAAAAATAAATTTTTTTCAAATGGTTCCAAGGTCCAAGCTGCAGCACAAACTTAATATAATTACATATTAGTTCTTCAATAATTATGATGGAGGAAGCAATAAAAGCTTAATAAGAGAAGAGGAATGAAATATATATACATTTTTAGAAAATTAAAGGAGTTCAAGAAAGTATCAATTGAGCAGGTTCTAAAAAAGGAGAAGCCTTTCGAAGTTTTCTTGGAATAATTAGAAGTAGCTAGATCAAAACTTCATCTTTTTTACTATTGCATTCCAAACTTGCTCATTGACGTTAGGCCACACTTCGCTGGGAATCGAACTTTGTCATCACATTAAGGTTTCATAATCTCTTATTTTTTAATAACGAATTTAGTTTGTTTGAAACTTGTGGGTAACTAACTGCAGCAGAAATGAGAAAAGTCAAATTTTAAGAATGCCAGACCTTGTCAGGAATCACACTTGTTACCAACGGGAATATTCTTCTCAACTTATGACTCGCTGAAATTAGATTTTTGCCGAGAATCTAGATTTTTAATAGCCACACCTATTATAATGTATGTTTGAAACATACCATTGTTCCAAAACGTAAAATTTTCACTCGCCAGGAATTAAACTCGGAATTCGTTTTTACATTAGGAAGGATTTTCTCATTACAGTGCATTAATGTGTTTAAAACTTGACATGAGCTAACAACATGAATCATTTTTTTCCCTACAACTGCTCGTAAAGTAGTTCTTTACGTACTGAAAACTAATTGTAAAATACCTCTTTACTGCTCAGCAAGCGGTAAAGTACTTTACGCTCGCCAGCTGTTTTCTTTTTGCTTCTGTTTTGATTTTGATGCCTTCTCATTGGTGGATCACAGAATCCGTGAAATTCACATAACCTCAACAATGGCGAACGCTAACCAAATCCGCGCATGGTCTGTGATGTTACAAACTACAAGCTTTTATTGTGTTGGAATCCGGAACTGCAGTCTTAGGAAAAATATTGTATGCAATTCGCGCGTGAAGCTTCTTTATCGCTCTCGCAAATTTCCGCTACGCGTCGCGCAGTAAATGTTTTGGCTCGAGCGATAAAGTCGCGCTTCACGCTCTTAATGCATAAATAACTATTTTATATACCGTAGTGAATGATCTACCTTAATATTATTGATGACAAAAAGTCATCATGTCTACATCACTATTAATACCAATTTTTTTTTAATTATAGTGTAAGTAGCTTAAACAATTCAAACAAATTAGAAAAAAGTTCAAGTTTAATAGACTTTTCAAGAATTTTTAACGAAATTCGGACTTAATTTTCCTAATTAGATTCCAAGCTTGCTGATCGAGAATAAAGTAAGTTGAAGAATTTGGAATCAAACCCGGTAGTAACGGGAATGTTTGAATAACGAAAGATTTTCCTATAAAATATGTTCGAAATTTGTGGTGAGTGAGAAGGTAGGCTACTTTCAAATCAAAACGAAAGAATACCAGACCTTTTCGGGAATGGAATCCGGTACCATCGGAATTATGTAGTACGATATTGTTGTAGAATAATGTAGTATGAGCTTACAAATTACTTGGAAATTATTTAAATGCTCCCAGAATAGCCTATTCCTTGAATACATTCATCATGTACGATAACTTGCATGCAATATCGTAAAGGAGCAATGAGCGCGCAAAACCAAGTGAGGCGCGAAATTCAAACAGCATTTTATTCAAAAACTTCAATTTGCGTTTCATCTTGTCTAGTGCCTTATGCATCAATGTCTGGGGGAAATTACTATTGGAGGTTTTTGGAGGTTGTGTTAGGTCCTGGGGAAAACGTCAGCATTTCCAAAAAATGCTCCTTATTTTTTTTAAAGGGCCAAATTCACCCAGGTTCTTGTGAGTATCTAACTTGAGTGGAAGTGGTTTCAAATGATATTTAAGAACATTTTAAGGGTGGTCTTACCCTTGAAAAAAATTTGGTTAGACCAACAGATAGAGTTTTAGGGGGGGTTAAAATTTTCAAAATAATTTGAATTGGAGTTTTTTGAAAAATCATTCATCTGAATTGATAAAGCGTTTCAAGCTGAATAAAATTATGTGTGAGAATTTTTTTTTAAATCACTTCTCCGGAAATCAGGGGCCAAAAACAGAATTTCCAAATAGGTCCGATAGTATGGAGTTGATCTAAAACATGCCTTTTTAACCTAAAATGACGTAGTATGACCAAACGATCATGTTCAGTGAATAAAAAATTCAATTCAACCAAAACTTTCAAATGTGTCTCAAAATCTATGTATAAAAGTATAGTACAGTACAATTTTGGCCATGAAATCTGAGCAAATTCAAAAAATGCTTATAATTCGTTTATCTCTCAATGTATTACTCTGAATTTTCATGGGAAGGTTAATGGTATAAACAGAGATATTCTTGAATTTTTATAACATTTTCCCATGCTCCGTAACCCCTCCACTGTCAAAAGCGATACAGAGTAAACCATAAATATATGGAATCACCTCTTAAATCATAAAATATTCGAGATAGGACTCTGTAACTCTCAAAACAAGATGTTGGCCAACTTAATTATCTTTTGCCCTACAAATAATTTTTTTTCTCCTCTCTGGGTCCAGGGGTGGTAACTCGGGAATTTGAAATGAGAACATACATATTGTGATACATCATTATAGAGGTCTCTTTGAAACAAAAGTGATGGTTTTAGTTAGAAATTTTTAGATTAATACTATACAAAATGGTGGCCGATTAAAACTTTTGGTTTGTTTTTTCAATCGGCTACCATTTTTTATACAAGTGTCATAGATATTTTTCACTGACGCCATTATTTTTGTTTTGAAGATACCTTTCAAACAATGTACCACATGATAGGTATTTTCATCTGAAATGTTTAAGTTACAATAATGAAACACCTCTTTAAAGAGCTTATGAAACGAAAACTTTTTCATATGGAAATACATATCGTGTGATTGAAGGTCTCTTTGAAGCAAGGCTAATTGCACTTATAAAAATGTCTATTATACTCGGATGAAAAATGGCAGTAGATTGAAGATGAAAAATTTTAAATTTCAAACGGCGCCATTTTGGATACAAGTATTTTAGAATTTTCTGACTGGCGTCATTATTTTTTTAAAGCCCTTTAAAATGATGTATAACAACATGGGAGTTTTTAAATGTAATTTTGGAGCTCCCAAAGAAAGGGATTGAGAATTATTTGTGTGTCAAAAGATAATAAATAAATTTGTGTCAATAACTAAATTTTGAATTTTAACTCGAATAGTTTATTATTTATAAAGGTAATTCCGTATTTAAGATTCACTCGTCTGTATATGGCCTACACAATCGTTCACATCACAGTTCATACAGTTAATCACAGTTATCAGATAGTCCTCTATCTGATAACTGATAAGAGAAAAATGATTTAAAAAAAATGTTACTTTCATTTCGACTTTGAAAAGGTGATTTTTTTAAACTTTACTTTCTTACTTTTTCCCCGTCCCTATACACAAACAG
Source organism: Conomelus anceps (assembly GCA_948455865.1). Taxonomy (NCBI): domain Eukaryota; kingdom Metazoa; phylum Arthropoda; class Insecta; order Hemiptera; family Delphacidae; genus Conomelus; species Conomelus anceps. Next base: position 41,074,891 of record OX418224.1, on the reverse strand, counting down.
TAAAGTTTTTGACAATTTATTATAATCATTGTACTCTGCTCTAAAAGTTTTATAACATAAAAATAAAAGTTACAAAAACTCAGTTCTATTCAAAACTGACCCCAGTTTACTGGAAAATATTTCCAGTTATGTTTATCAGGTTTCCGCCAACGGATAGACCCTCCCTAAAATTACCCTTCATTTAAAATCCTCTCTCCTAAAATTGAACAGTTTGAAAACATGGGTAAAATGGGCTCCATATAAAAATTGGTGGGTTGTTTCTTTGGAATTTTGAGATTTAAGATTTGAGGTCCAAAAATCTGCAATAGAAATCCCCTTAAAAAGCAATCGGCATAATGCTAATCTTTCATATAAGTAAGTAAAATCGTCATGGGCGAATGAAAATATAATAATTGAAGTTCATATTTTCAATACTTGAACTCCAATTATTTTTATTTCTTATTCTTATTTCCAATTTTTTTTTTCAATCATTCGCTGCTCTCCTCTCTCCTTACAGAATAACAGCATGAATGACCAACACAATTCAATATGTCGCAAACTCTATAGACTTTATAATTATGTCGCATTCTTACTATAGAAGGTCGAATGGTTGAAAAAGATGCAAATAATATTGTGATGATAATGAGACGTCTTGTCAACACCGCAGTTTTAACTCCAGACTTGTGAGCTCATCAGGCTTGAGCAGTAGAGGGAGAGAGTTTATGAGAGAGTAAGAGAGAGTGAGTGGGAGAAAGAGTGTGCGAGCGGGAGAGAATGAGAGAGAGTAAGAGCGGATGAGTGAGAGAGGAGTAAAGAGAGAATGAGTCATGTTAGCAGAGCCAATCTATATTTTTGTAAATACAGTACGATCAGGTTACAGAAACAGAATACAGAAACTATAGTAAAGTATCTGCATTCCTTGCTATCACTGTATACTTCCCGCCAAGTAATTATTTCCCGCCAAGTCTGACACATCGATATATAAGAACACTGTTCTTATTCTATATCGATGGAATGACGATAAACAATACAAGCTCGAACGTTGAAAGCAGTTGCCGATTCATTCCAGTCCAAGTGTTTTGAATCTTCTCATCAGGACACCTCTGTCACTACATCAACACTCACCCAGCCCTATCAAATGCTGCTCATGCTGATAATCTATGTGCATTAAGTAATAAATAAACGAATGCAATTTATTGATCATTCCTTACAGGTAGTCCCACCTGGTCATTTATGCTATGTTATGGGAAACAATAGCTCTATGGCCCCAAAGCAGACTCATAAGATTGCTTACTCATTCTATAAAAAATTTTTAATCAATGTTTGAGAGTGATTTAAAAATTCTCATTTTCTCAGTCTCTCACAGAAGCCCTTGAGGTTTCTTTTGGGGAAAATTAATGGGGATGTTTTGAATCCTACGCTACCTACATTTCTGTGATGCAGCGTTTTCGGGTTCATGTTTGTATAATCCTTTTTCACTTTTTGATGTGAGTAATTTGGCAGATTTCTCCTAAAGTATTGGCTTGGTAGAGGGGGGGGGGTCCGGGTTACAAACCTGTGTGAGCCTGTAAAAGAGGCCCCAAAAACGAGTAGGGAGGCATCAATAAAAATACGATATCAGTTACCGGAGGTAAAATTTTTCATACGTGAAGAGTAAACAATGTTACGGCAAGAAAAAAGACTATAATTTTAATACTTCAATTAACTTGGGAAAAAATTATTTTAAGTTAGAGGGGATGGTGTGAACAAAGCAAGTTTCCTTGGACTTCAACGTCAGGGGGCCACATCATTTTACAAATTTAAGCAAGTGACAAAATAAAAATAAAATAAGGGACCCCAAATTGTCCAGCTAGGGGCCATCACGGCCCCTTTTTTGTCCAGTTTAGACCTCTAGAGACCCCTTAGGAGCCTAACAGACCCTAGAGGCCCTTGGCGCCGCGGCCTACAATTCACTAGGCCTACAATGAAAAAAACGTGTTTTCATTATCATTTTATGAAGTTTTGTAAAATATCCCACTAATTCAAAGATTAGGTAATCTCGATTCTTGTTCTGACTGGCATTTTTCGTTCCCTTCATTACAAACTTACCAGTTTCAGAATGATGTGGGAATCATAAAATTTGTAGCCCGTTACAGTTCATTTCAATTGAATCCACCCCACCTACATGATGCACCACACATTTTCCCCCTATAGCTGATTCCCTTTCAGAAGCCAAATAATGACCCCCCCCCCCGCAGAAAATTTATTGGGCAACAATCTCATAAATAAAGGTCTAAAATATCCCAAACTAACCCCCATCCCCACTGCCAAAATTTACCTAGTACGACAGGCAAACCCCCAAATCAAAGGTCTGGGTGCGCCCCTGCACCAGCGTCCCCTAATTGCCTCAGCTTTGGGCCTTCAAAGGCCCCACGATGCTGGTGAGTCTCAGTATTTTCAGAGCCCCCAAACATGGGTTTGAAGGTCCCCCAGACCACTTGAATGAAGTTGACACAGTAGGTTTCAAAGGAGAAAAGGTCTCTTAATACTATTTATGCAGACGGGCTTGAAATGTTAATTTCTGTTACTGTTCAGAACTGATTCCCCATAGAGTTTATAGTGATCGTTAAATCTGTCACGCCGTGAATCAATCAACAAAATTAATAATTTATAATATTTCTATTAATAATAATTAATCAATTCATAATATGAGGGAAGAGGTTGATAACCACAAACAAAGCTTAGAGTTGCACTTAAAGTTGTTTTGGTGTTCTTTCACCATCTCTATGTTATTACGAAATTACTGTAAGTTGAAAGTTTGTAATTGGATGTGCTATCAATTCACTTGCAAGTTGAATCAAGTTCCATTCAAAGTCATAATAATTTTTACACATGTTACATACTCCAGTATTAGTGAATAGTTCTATGCGAATTCAAGAGATTACACAAAAATAGAAGAAAAGTTTATTGCTCTTTCTGGTGCCACACTCCCTTTTCCCTAGCTTCCACAGCTTTTCATGGAATGATTTCCAGTTAGCACTCGAATTTCATTTTTAAATTGAAAAAACGATTCAAATTAGTTACACAGAATCTTCTGAGTACAGTAGGCAACTAGGCATAGCTGGAAGACCTATTCAATTCGTTGGGAAATCGAGTCATTAATTGAAAATTGGTGTTTAAGGTGAATGTTTAAGGGAGCCTCCAGCCACAACTCTGCCCCGAGCTACTAAAATGTCTCTGGGTGTAATAATAATTAGAAACCACTAGAACTTGTTAAATTGGCACTATAAAAGCGGTTTTTTATATTTCATACATTAAAATTTGTCCACAACTAATTAATGAACTAACAATATACGAAAGTGGGTTCAAGTTCTTGGGAAAACGATTAATAGAAGCAATAATTTATTCAATTTAAGCTTACACTTTTTCTAATGTATGAACTTTATTAAATACTCATATAAAATTATTGTTTTTGAGTCTCAAATCAAGCTCTCAACATCGAAAATTTAAAAATAAAATTGTTCCATAATGTGGACTAAACTGAATGGATTTAAGCTTATCTAGACATGCGTCTAGAATCTCTTGGAATACTATTTCTCAAATTTTTTCCCGCGGGAGGACTCCTGGACTCCCCTCGCCTTGGACTCTCCAGCCGCCCCGGGGGCCCCCAAATCTCGATAAAACCCCCTCCCCGCCAATTGAAAACCTTTCGCTACGCTACTGTCCTAAAGCACTGTATATTCGAATACATTCTCCATACAAAATTGACATATTTCTGATCATTTGGAATACATATCTTTCCCCTGTTTCATCCTGTAATTTATTATATACAAGCCAGTCTTACTTCGCGTACCTCAACTGTCTATCTGAAGGCTTAGCGAAGGCTATCTGAAGGCTTGAAGAGTTTTCAATAAATGACCCTGGACAACCAGGAAATGTTTTATACAAAATCGTTTCTCGAGCCTGCAGACTCACTTTGTGTGTCTTGGCCGTCTAGCGCAGCTGGGACAGAGCACTCATGGTGGGGAGGAGATAAATTAGTTATACAGAGTTTTCAATAAATGATTCTTATTAATCAACTCAATCTAATTGATGTTTTCAAAATTCTCATTTTTTGCCACGTAGTTCTTGAGAAACGGTGATTAGTAAATTTTCAAAAATACGCTCAAATTGACAATTTAAAAACTCGTCAAATTAATTTAAAAAAATATATAGTGTAGTGAGAATTGAAAGAAAGAAGTGGTTCTCGGTGTTATCTGCTATGTAAATTTTTACTTCTAAGCAATTAATTACTCTGCTTTTGACACTTTTATAGTGTTCACTTTGTACTTTGTATAATGTTCTAGTTGTTTTATTAGACATTAATGGAATCTTATTGAAAATTGTGGAAGGTGTGAAGGCCTTTCATTGTTTATTTTAGAAATTGGTAGAAAAATCGAGAGATATCTCAGTTATGGAAAATTATATAAATAGAGGGAGACTTTTGTAAATTAGCCAGTCTTGTTTTAAATTCGTCGTGATAAACAAATTGTTAAGAGGCAAACGTCACAGTTCCCCTTAATATGGACAGTGTAGTCCCGTTGGCGCTTTTACAAACCATGTAACTAACTTTCGTTGTCCGTAGTGATAATTCTTTTGATAGTTCTCTTGTGATAATTCTTTTACCTATTACTGTATTACAGACTTGTGCTACGTAAGTTAATTGTTCTTCCTCGACGATTCTTTCTGAATATTATTGGACAGTTTATTGTACAGTTATTATTTAATATTAGATCGGCCTTTTAACATTTAGTGACTGATTTTTGTATGTTAATATTGAAAACTCTTTTATCTGTTTTTAATTGCTTATTTTTCTGTAAGAAATTACTGAACAGTGTGAGTTGTGATTATTTGTGTAAATAAAGTGCGAGTGATAAATTAAGTGTTGCCAGCGAAATTTAGACATAGAACCCGTAACAATATTTTTGAAAAATGTTCAAACCCCAAATTTATTATGTGTCTAGCGCCTGAACAAAACATGACTGTGCACCAAATTCCAACATTTAAGGCCATTTAATTCTTGAGGAACGGCGATCAACGGAATTTTCAAAAAAAAAGTTGTTTTCGGGCGTATTTTGAGGAAGTTTTGAATTCTTCCCTTAGTACGCGTCTAGGGCCTCAACTGATCATGAATTTCTACTTTTCTGGCCTCCAGCTTTTTGTGTAACTGTTATGAATAATTAAGCGAGTGAGTGAGTGTTAGTGACGGTGGAAGATTACCGTTATCCCTACAAGTTTACTCATACTAAAATCTCTAGGGCCTCTATCAAGGTGGTAAATTGAATTGGTGTTACGAAAAAATGAGCTGAAATATAGAATAACACATGCAAGTCTTGAATACTGTAATTAGTCAGATATTCTTCTTAAGACGATGACATGAAATACAAGTTCCAAGTCGATTAACAAGATTAATTGTCAATAAAACGGCAATTTATTCGTATAGAACGTGTAGAGGATTAAATTTTAAAGATAAAATGTGAAATGACCAAATAGCCAAAAATGCACTCAAAGTCGGGGTATATTGTACGCACTTGACACACACTATACACAGACTATACACCCAAGAATATAGCAAAGTCGCCAGAGGATTGTAGTGGGAATTCCTGTGTACACCTATGAATGGGTTTCATATAAAATGATCTGAAATATCTAAAGAATCAATTTACATACCTATAACTACCGTTATTGTTGACGTTGGCCTATGCTGCTATGCACAACATACATAAAAATTCAAATATTGAATAATATTATTCATGTTTAGAGTCAACTAACTTGGTTAATAGCCTATTTGTCAATGAATCGAACAAATTTTCATACTTAAGTTGTAGAGAATTTATCCCTAAAAATAAATTGTTCAATAACCCAATAGTCGAAAATACACCTAAAGTTCTTAAAATCGGATTTTAAATGATCAAGCTTACTGATTTTGCAAGGTCTACCTGCTATTCTTGTGTGTATAGTGTGTGTACAGTTTGTGTATAGTGTGTATAGTCGCCAGAGGATTTTTATAGTGGGAATTGAGTAAGGTAGTTCTGAATTTTGGATATGTTGTTTGGGATGATTAGAAGCTCGAACTTAGAGTTTTCGTCATCCCCTCCCCTTTGCGTTCTCCCCCATCATGAAAAAACGTTGACAATTCGACGCTTTATTTAGTTTTTGCTTATATCTCTCTAGTGGTTCATCATACTCACTTTTGAGTTAAATAAATTGTGTAGATAACAAGATCTTATAAAATAACGGTTGGTACATTTTTTCTGTGCGACCAATACCAAAAGAGTTACAGGGCCTTAAAAATCGTGTAAAATTGAGCCTCTTGAGAAATGTTTACATTTCGTAACTCAGTGAAAACTGACTAGTGGATTGAAATTCCAGGTAGTTATTGATATATTAGTTGCCTTTGAAAATCACACTTTGAAATTGTTTGACATCAACACCATTGATTGATGATAGGAGAGGGGCGACAACAAGAAGGGAAGTATCAATTTTCCTAAATTTCGGGTTGGTACCCTTCGAAAAATTTCCTGAGAATATGGTAATTGTAATTTCCATCTGAATTCTTTTTTCTCAGACTCCAAGCTATCAGAAATGCTATCATGCCTCCTGAAAATGTTAATAGGGGTAGAGGAGAGATGACAGGACTGGGGTCCCAATTTGTCACCGAGTTCGGAGTCCCTCAACTTTTGAACGGTTTATCGCATTCTAACCAGCTATTGCACATTCTTCTCAGCACGTCAACGCGGTCTTTTTAATATATCACATGAAAATTGGAAATTTTACCAGCAAGCACGTTCGGATTAGAAAAATAAATTTTTTAATGTTGAAATTACTCTTGCTCAAAAACTACTCAATATAAAAAGCTGAGATTGATCTTAAAATGTAGGGGATTATCTCATTTTCCACAAATTATTGATCGTTTCACAACAAATCATTCTTTGGAGGGTGTAAAATCCTGTTTGGATGTCGATAAATTATCACGATTATCAGACTTCATCAAGATTTTCCGATATTGTAACGAAACTACAAGTCAGTCCGGATTATTAGTGCATACATTTTTTCAAGGAAACTCAATTCCCTTGAATTAGATACCAGTTGCATTTCTGTATCTTGTAGCAGTACAGTGTTAATCAAATTTTAAAAATGGCAAAGTTATGGAAAATGCTGAAAAAAATAAATTTTGCAATCGTTTCATTCTTCGTATTTTGAGAATAAAGAGTCACGCAAAAAATTGATCAATGCGATTTGAACAGCTTAATTTTCTCTTTAATTTAAGAATAATTATAAGTATCTGTCTTCTGAGAGTTATGTGTAATTAGATTCAAAATTGTGTATGGTACCGAAAATATCAAATTTCCCACGAACAGGCAACTTTCGAATGTTGTGTTGTGCTTCTTCTATTCCTGACCACATTTTCGGGTGGCATGGTATCATTTCTGATAGCTTGGAGACTGAAGAAGAAGAATCCAGATGAAAATTTAAATTAACATATTTTCAGGTAATTGTTCGAGGTCCCAACCGGAATTTATAGAAAGACTAATACTTTCTTCCTCGCGGTCACCCCTCCCCTAACCATGATGTTGATGCAAAATAAAATTCAAGTGTGATTTTCAAATACAACTGATATATCAACAACCGCTTGGAATTTCAATCCACTAGAGTCAGTTTTCACTGAGTTACAGCCATTCCTGATGCGAAAATGTAAAAATTTCTTGAGAGGCACGACTTTACTCGATTTTTAAAGCCCTGTAACTCTTTTGGTATTGGTCACACAAAAAAATGTGCCGAGCGTTATTGAAGAATATCTTGCTATCTACTCAATGTATTTAACTCAAAGTTGGGTATGATGAACCACCAAAGAAATATAAGCAAAAACTGAATAAAGTATTGATTTGTCATCGTTTTTTTCATGATGAGGGATAACGCAAAGGGGTGGGGATGACGAAAACTTAGGGTTCATACCTTCTAATCATCCCAAACAATATATCCAAAATTCAGAACTACCTCTTTTAATTCCCACTGTAATAATCCTCTGGCGACTATACACACTATACACACACTAGTCACACAAGAATAGAAGGTAAAAATCAACCATGCAAAATCAGTAAGCTTCATCATTTAAAATCCGATTTCAAGAACTTCAGGTGTATTTTTGGCTATTGGGTTATTGAACAATTCATTTTTAGGGATGAATTCTCTACAACTTAAGTATGAAATATTTTTTCGATTCATTGACAAATAGGCTATTAACCAAGGCAGTTGACTCCAAACATGAAAACTATTATTAAATTTGAATTTTTACGTATGTTGTGCATAGGCCAACGTCTACAATGACGGTAGTTATAGGTAGGTAATCATTTTATATGAAACCTATTCATAGGTGTACACAGGAATTTCTCAAGAGGGGTGTCCAATATTGATGATCCCACTAAAAAAGTTGCATTTCTTATGATGTCAAACATTAAATTATCCAATTTAACCCACATTGTGAGTGAACGTGAATTCCATTTAGTGCTAGATATCGCAAAGGGAGGGTCCAGATCCAGGGCCTCCCTTGGATACGCCTCTGAACCTTTTCAATTTACCACCTACATGAAGGCCCTAACGATTTCTTTATGAGAAAATTGATAGGAATTGCTAAAATCTTCGCATCACCTTTATTTCTGCAAATTAACGTTTCCTTACCCTACGCTCATATTTACTTTTTCATTATTTTGATGAGAGGGACAAGCAGGGGCGGATCCAGGATTTTTGCAAGGGGGGGGCGCACCCTAAATATTTTGTAGGGGGGGGGGGGTATGGAATACCCTGCACAAAAAGGCGGTAAATATTTTTTTAAATTTTAGATGCTAGAAATGTCTTTTTCAAGGGGGTAATGGATAACCCCCCACGGGAAGGTGTCTAGGGGATCTCCCTTGGAAAACATTTAGAGAATGCCTAGAAATTACTTTTTTGAAGCAATTAAACTGAAAAAATTGCTGTTAGTTATGTACAAAAATGATTATTGTATTATAGCAAAATGAATTGAAAATTATCATGATCTGACACGAGTTCAGACCTGAAATCTTATTGAAAGTAAGAAACAATAATAATTGTTCTATTCAAGGGGGTAGAGCCAGTAAGAAGGAATATAATATACATATTTTTAATTTCCTCAGTGGTTTTCATCCTTATATGAACTGTTGGTACTATTGATGTCAATGACGATAACGAACTTGCATTTTACACCAGCACTTAACTTTTGTAAGTATGTAGTATCAGACGCGTTTAAGGACCTGATTCCTATTCTCAGTGAATAGAGAATAGAGACTGCTGTAAAGAGTACACTACATAGAGTATACAGAGCGAAACGGATTGGGCCTGTGTATTCTCTGTTTGCTGAAGATGGTACTCGGGTCTTGAAACGCGTGCGCTACTACTCACAAAAATGTAAGTACGTTTAATGCAGGAATCGTAATTAACATCAATATCTTTTAGGTACATTATTTATGTATTTGGAATTAATAGCAGTCAAGCATAAAATTAAGTATATTTTAAAATAATAAACACAAAACACCAGGAGGCCACGTTAAAGTAAATTTCATCTAGTTCTCGTATCATTGTCAATGGGTGATCCGGACCTTCATTGTTTTAGTAAGAAAATTAGAGCCAGCTTACTTGAAACTATTCCCATTCCCTTATGTTGATCATTTATCTTTCCTGAGTTTGGCTACCGTACAAATAGGGCATCGTAATTAAAAATTTCCTTTGCAACGGGTTTTGGAATACCCCTGTAACTTTTTAAAAAATGAAACAATTTCCCTGAAACCACATTTTGAGCGATTCTAGATATGAATTCATCTATTTTGAAAATTCAACCCAAGTTATGTGTCAAAGCAAATTTCATCAAGCTCTTGCGTTATTGTCAAAGTGTGATCCGAGCCCTCATTGTTTTATAGTAAAACAATTAAATGCAGATATTTATACTCTGCTCTTTTTGATCCCTCACCTTTTCTGATTCTGGTACTGTACATACTATACTTGAAAATTATTTTAAAAGGAGAGTTTGGGGTTGCTCTATAGGCTATTATTAATTTTTTTAATTTCTTAAGTATCATTTTATTGAAGTCGGTTTCTTTCTTGTTAAAAAAATAATTCATCTAATACCTCACTTTTATCGATTTCATACATCTTTTGACAAATGTTGTCTCTAAAGGCTTCTTGAAATTTGAAAATTTATTTTGTCTGGAAAGGATCTATCCACCTGATTCCCTTATAGCTACGCCACTGTGATGTTACATGAACAATGAATACATAAAAATTAATATATTTTTAAAACGTGTTTAACATTGCAAAAAGAATTAAACCATTAGTACTCATTATACACTTACAGTTAATTATACATAGACACTATATCATACAACCTACAACTATGCATAGTGAATCATTCAAATTAAAGTGATGTTAATATTCAAAACTTAAATTTTCTTCTAATAAACCATGAAAAATCGCGGATAAATTTTGCGCGCCCCCCCCCCTCGCATTATATACCCCTAGTCCGGGCATATTTAATCCAGCCCTAGTGAGGGGTCACCAAAAGAAGAAATAGCCGAAACAATCATGTCAATTTTTTTAAATAAATATGGCTAATGACAATATTATTTTACAATAGTCTTATTAATTTTGGATATCTACCATATCACCAATACAAATTAGATTATTATAAAAGGATGTTAAAGAAAAATAACGATTTCGAATCAGTTACTTAATAGATTAATGGATTAATTAGTTACTTAATGGATTACTTAATAGATGTATAAATTATGTAAAGGTGTATCATTTTTCACTAGCATTAACCATAAAATATATTTTTACACTACCTCAAGGGGGGGGCGCGCGCCCCCCGCGCCCCCCTGCTGGATCCGCCCTTGGGGACAAGCTAGAGGATTTAAAATTTCTCCAAAATGACCACAAAATTAACGATTTTTGAAAATTTATGGAATTACAGTTTCACAAGAACCATGATACCAAAAAGTTGATCTTTCGTTCACGTATATGTCCAGTTGAGGCACTATATGTGTAAAAAGTAAAATTTCAAAAATTTGTTCAGAAATCGGTTTAAAATAAAGGATTTTTTAAAATTTATTGTCTTTACTGTTTCTTAAGAACCCTACTAGCCTACCTAAGAGGTTGAAATTTTATTCTCATTTATGTTCAGTGAGGTCTATATCCATAAAGATTTCTCAATTTTTCGTAAAATTCACCCAAAATTGACTATTAAACTATAAACCCCTGTTTCAAACACATCGAACAAAATGTGAAGGAATATAACAGTTTCAGTGTAAAAATAGAATCTGATAATTAAAATGTTCAAAATGATAAGATGGTATAGATGAGGCTAAGATATATGCTGGTAAAATGAAATGCTGCAAAAGGAGTAATATTTTAATTATTTGATAGCTATAGCTTACAATTGTACAGTTTACTAAACTATCGGCTGTAGATTGATTGGTATACATTTTTTTAAATTGAGGATGGTTGAGGTTGACTGTAAGCTTATTATGCGTCTAAGACCTCAACAAAACATGAATCTGCACCAAATTTTAACTTTTCAGGCTACATAGTCTTAAAATAGTGGACTTTCAAAGAAGTAATTAAGGCCGTATGTTAGGGAAATTTTGGGATATCTCCCTCATGTATTTAGGGCCTCACACCTCACATGTTCATGTACCTCAGATTTCAACATATTTAGTTGCGTGTTTTTTTAAGAAAGATTTATGAATGATCAAGTGAGTGATCAAGACAATGGTAGAAATGGCCGACGATTGCAGCGATCTCTATCACTTATAGAAATAATCTCCAGTGCCTTTATTTGAGTTCAAATGAATCATAATCGAATAGGTTTCTTGTGAAATGAAAAAGTCTCTAATTAGCGGAGGCCTAATTAGTAAGATATTCCACACAATAGGAATAAATAATAATTATTAATGAACATTCTTTCAATTTTAAAATGAACTAACTTGATCAAATGCCAGTAAACCGGTTGTTTAATCCAACAGTACTTGTAATGAATCCAATTTTGAAGAAAAATTAAATGACCCAGTTGCCAAAAATACACTCGAAACCTAGAGTTCATGGAATTGGGGCTTATTGCATTAGAACTCACAATAATGGCAAACCTGCCAAATCAGAGTGTTTGATCCTCTAAAACCTGATTGTAACAACTTCAAGTGTATTTTTGCCTATTGGGTTAGGTACTAGACAATTTATTTTCAGGAATGAATTCTCTACAACTTGAGTTTGAAAAAATTTCAGTTTATTGACATTTATCTAGGCTGATCTGAATCAAACTTGAAAAAACATGTTTGAATGGTACGGTAGTCTACTTTTCGTGTATTTTCTACAGAAACATTCTAAATAATTGGAATAGTTACGGACATATAAAATGTTGTATTCGATTTTTTAATCATTTTACATAAATATAATTATATATTATATCCAAATACCACTGATTCACTCACTCATTCATCGCCGTTTTTCAAAAACCACACTACCTGACAATTGGAAGTTCATACATAGCCTATTCATTTCAGTTGAAGCCCTATACGCGAAATTAAAGACCGGTTCAAAATTTTCCTGTAATAGGTTCGAAAAAAACGATTTTTGAAAACAGATGATCACCATTTTTCAAGAACTACGTGACCTTATCAGGTGAAGCTCGACATTCAAGTTCATTTAAGAATATCAAATGTCTTTTTTCCGAGATGTAGGCTATCAATCATTAAAGTATTATAGTTTAGGAGTAGCAAAGACAATACTTCCACTGTATTCTTGTATTACTACTAAAACTACAGTTCTAATCAGTGTAGTAATTTGATACGCGCGTGAGCCATTTTACCTCTCCTAAATGCATCAAATAGTTAAACAGAGAATTTAAAGGAATATCCATCCAGTTCATAAGAAGACTTGTTGTATCGGTTAATTTGCCCGAAAAGATGTAATAATAGGAAATAAAGTACATGCTTTGGTAGAAATGATGGAAGGAAATGAAATATATGGTATAGAATAGCATAATAATAGAAAAAATAGAATATATGCTAGGGAAAATACGAGAGCTGCAAAAGAATTGAATTTGGAAATAGTTTAACTGTTCAACATTTTAGTATACTATAGTTTACTGTGTCGGCCATAGAGTAATGTCTACATCGAGTTTAAGGGAGGAATTAATGGATTATCTTGTAATGCAAAAGGTTGAGAGGAGTTTGCAGTCCTAACTTTGCCTCTTAATAATAAATAATCTATAATATAACGAATTTTATTTCACACTATAGATTATTTTTGTCAGAAGTGCAGAGTCAGTCGTGTAACAATAAATATCAGGATGGCTGTGCTGCTGTGCATCAAGGTTTGGTAATATTATTTAGAATTTTTTTATTATTGACAACCATTAAGGTATTCAAAATGTTATTTATTGCTGCAAGGAAAAAGTTTTTTTAAATGTTATTTTGTGAAATATGGGCGTTCAAAGTTCAGAATTCTTGGGTTTTTCAAGGCAAGCCATCTACCCATCTAACCATCTACAGTTAATCTAAACGCTTGATAATTTTATTACAAATGAAGAACACCTTAGGGAATGCAACTGCATGTTATTTATTTCAATCCAAAGTTTAATTTTTTTGGAATAAATTTTTGAAAAAACAAAAATCTTTCAAGATTTAAAGGAGTATATTTTGAAAAGATGAATACTTTGATTGAAATATGAAATATGTCATTGCATTCCATAAGGTGTCCTTTAGTTGTAAAAAAATTATTAAAAGTTTAACTTGACTGATGGGGGAGATGTTTTGTCCTAAAATCACTAAACAATTTTCAACTTTGGGCACTCATATTTCACTAAATAAAATCAAGAAAAACTTTTTCCTTGCAGCAATAAATAACATTTTTAATACCTTAATGATTGTCAATAATTAAAAAAAAATAAAAAAAAAGTATAACCAAACCTTGATGCACAGCCAAAAAGCAAGTCATACACTCTATACACACTTTCCTGGGAAGTGTGTATCTCACGCGCCGACGGTGGCGCTATCTCTTTTATACACTCGGAACTGACCGATACACAAACACAAACTCCACACGGTAGAACCGAGGACGTAAAAGCGAGGACCCGGCTGTAGGTCCTCGCTTATGCCCAAGTCCTCGGTTCTACCGCACAGAGTTTGTAAAACGTCCTCGGAAGTGTGTGTACACAAACCCACACACACA